>JBAOKB010000041.1:0-46087 GCA_037044905.1 Hortaea werneckii | reverse complement strand
GCGGGATTTGCCGAAGCTCCATCCGGACTTCGCCGCGCGGGGATGCCTGAGGAATGCTTGTGGCTGCGATGAACCTTAAGCTCACCTTCTAGCTGGGTTCCAGCTCGCGGTCAGAGAAGGTAAATGGACATTAGGTAATCGACGAATGTCTTCGATCAGAAGCCAGAAATCAGCTTATGATCTGAATCTGTTCCAATCCCTGAAGCTCGATACAGTGTGATAGGGACATCGCCTTTTGAACAGCCAGACAGCGTCTCACATGTTGATTCGGCGTCTTGCCCACAAGTCTCGCCGCCACATCTTAGAGGATGGACGCCAGCGGTCATAGTAGAGGAGCCTCATCAAACGGTGTTCATACGATACATATCTCGGACCAATCCCGCCAGGTCGGGTTTGCTACACCCGAAACCATAGCTGAAGCGCTCACCTACCTCCATCGAGATGGCGTTTTGGTTCTGGAGAATGTCATTGAAACTGAGCACCTAGATCGCTTACGGGAGCTGTTGCAACCAGAGGCAGAAGAAATAGCCCAGGACCCAACGCATCATTTCAACTTTGGAAGGCACACTCGCAACATGGACCAAGCACCTCCTACAACATTAGATCTCATGTTCGAGGACGTTTGGGCCAACCGTATAGCTGTTTCGATCCTGCAATCAATGCTAGGTCCGAACTTGATTTGCCATTATGCCAACGGCAACACGGCACTGAAAGCGAAGGGCAGACAGCCAGTACACAGTGACATTGACAAGCCACACCCGCTGTTTCCTTTCGCCTACGCTATCAACATTCCGCTCTCCGATATGAATGTAGAAAACGGAAGCACCGAGCTATGGCCCGGGAGTCACCGTGAAAGCAACATTGACCAGCATGTCGATCTCACCGCCGATGAATTTGGGCTTGTAATCAAGCCCGCACTTGTGGAGCAACGCCGTCGTACCTCGCCGCCAGTTCAACCGAGTATACGAAAAGGAAGCTTGATCATCAGAGACATACGTCTTTGGCATGCAGGGATGCCAAACCGAACTGATACACCTAGGATTATGCTAGCCTTCGTCATCCAACCCTCATGGTTCCAGGCGCCTTCGAAGGTCACGCTGCCTCTTCGATCGAAAGGACTCGTGGATGGCTGGAAAGCCAACAGCGGGCTCCAATATGCTGCGCAGTGGATCGACGGGGACGTAGACCATAAGAAGGTGAATTCGGAAGATGTCGATTTTAGCACTGGGAACAGCAAATTGCTGGACCTTGAGCCGCTCATGCATCCTGCGACTGAATTCACTTCAGCACTATAGGAGGTTGTTGGGGGGTCAGGGTCGTCGAAATCTAGATGAAAACCCTCTAATCCGTCATGTGGCCCGAAGTTAACGTTTGCACCGTCAGGGTTGCTCTATGAGATCAAATTATTGAATGTCGAACCCAGAGTCCGAATTCCTGCAATCAATGGTCATCAGCTTCAAGAGCCGCTCCGCTCGTATTTAGTTGGACTCATTCTGACCGGCTAGACATGATGGCCTTGAATTTCGCATCCGAAATGGTTGCAAATCAGGTCGGCCTTCGCCGGTGCAATCCATCGATCGTCGCTGTAGTTCCATCGCTGCTCGCACTGGACTCGATAATGCGAGAATGCTAAACACAGCAACTTGGAAAAGCTGTCGCCCCTTAGCACACAATCGTCAGATACTAGGCTCTCGACATCTCTTAAGGCCAAATCTTGGTCACAAACACATTGCCGGACCCAGAAGATGAGAGATGAGTTGGAGTTAGAACATGCTGGCCTCGACAAGCTGCTCAGCAAAAATGCGTATATCAATCCCGGGTTATTGAGCATGGGTGTGATGTTCATTCAATGTAAACGGAGGGCCGCAAGCGGGTCTGAAGAAGTCCAATTGCATCAGATCAGATCTGCATTGCGACCATGCAGGCAACCACGTGCGACTGAACGGATGTTCGTTCCCCAGGCGAAAAACTAGGAGCTCGCCGGGTTCCTCTACGCTGCGGAACCGACGACATCCAGATTATCAATAACTCAACTTGGACTGTCAGACATATTGCTCAAAGTCGGTCAGTCCGATGGTGGCCATCCTTAATCGCCGAGGCACGACCTTCAAACTTCGACTCCGTCGACCAAATCTTCGTCTGGCCCTTTTCCGGAGCAATTGTATCCCAGACCGAGCGCAATCTGGATATATAGCTACTGGAGGTATGACATCCGTACCGAGGCAACAAGAAATTGCTGGTTGTGCGTACGCCCGTATGGATGGAAAAGAAAAAGATGTTTCGGGACTGGATGTGCACTAGGATAGCGGGCAAGGGCCAGCAGGTGCGCAATCAGCGGCTCATCTACCGGCGCGCTAAGCTCTTTCTGGTAAGACCGTTGGACTCTGACGCTCCATCGCTTCAACTTTGCAACCTTGCAGCAGAGCCTCAAAAATCAAAGTTCACAAGGCTAGGAGGAACCGAGATCTCTGCTTCATCAGGGTGTGTAGATGGATGTTGCAAGATGCTTTCACAATAAGAGTGGCGTAACTGCGACGGCATACACCATGCGTAGTGATCAACCTCCATGCATGCTGATCAGCACACATCTTCGCAACAGAGTCTGTATCAACCGAGGTGCGTTCGCCAGATACGGCAAGTGTAAGGCCCTGCCGTTGACGACTGGGCCTGAATCTCGTCTCTGAAGGGGCCACGTTCACAGTGCCCGTCCGCCAGTAGTGGGTCAGAACTTTCTTCTCTGAACGCCACATGTGGTCTGTCGATTTGCGCATGCCTCTGTCGGGTATGATCGCCGGCGGATCATGGTTCGTCATGATATGTTGGCCGGTGGCCATGACTTTTACCGCAGAACTGGAGTAGCTCTGTTTGGTAATCGGTCCAACCGGTCCATATTACGAGATCCGATCGGACCCTAGAGATACGCACGCAACGCCTGTACCTGGCCATTCAGCTTGCGAAACGCCGACTGTTGGGTCCGCCTATCTTCGGATGATTTTTTGCCAACGTCTCTGTAGGACAGGCCCTCTCGGTTTGTTTCAAAACCTCCATGGCTCCCCAGGAAAACTAGATGTAGGTGTAGTCCACTTTCTCTTTCTGTTTTCCTTCTACTGTCATTCCTCCTGCTCCCAAACAATGTCGGGTTTGTTGGGAAAGGAGAACGCCACTATGGAGTCTAGCGATCAGAGTCAGAGCGGACCTTCGTCCAGACCTCTGTCAGAAGCATACACGACACAGGATCATGCATCGCAGAAGAGTCACGACGATAAGGACGATGAGGAGAGTCGCAGAGATCCCGAGGAAGAACGCGAGAAAGGCATCGAAGAAGCCAACGAGCCACCCAGAGATGAAGAAGAGGGCTTTCACCAGCAAGGCGGCGAGCACGATGAGAAGCAAGAGAACAACATCGTCGACTTCGACGGACCCAACGATCCCGAAAACCCTCAAAACTGGCCTTTCTGGAGGAAGATCTGGATGACGTGCGTGATGGCCATGCTCACCTTCGTCATCTCTTTTGGCAGTTCGGTCTTTTCCGCCACCACGACTGTGTACGCGGAACGCTTTGGCGTCAGCCAGGAGGTTATGATCCTTGGCGTGACGCTTTATGTCTGTGGATTTGCCTGCGGTAAGCATCGTCTTTCCAACCTGGGCTATCAATCACTCTTACTAATTCACCCTTGTTTACAGGCCCGCTAGTATGGGGTCCCCTGAGCGAGCTCTACGGCCGCCGCAATCCTTTAATGGCTGGCATGATCGGGTTCATCGTCTTTCAGATCCCGGTGGCTGTCGCTCCGAACATCCAAACGATCATGGTCTGCCGTTTCTTCGGAGGCGCTTTCGGCAGCGCGCCGCTCGCCATCGTCGCCGGAGCCTACGTCGATTTCTGGGACATGGCCTCCCGTGGCATCGCCACTATGGCCTACGCCGGTGCCGTCTTCGCCGGGCCGACCATTGGACCCATCGTTGGAGAGTTCACTGTGAAGAACCCCAACCTAGGCCCCAGTTGGACTTTGTGGTTCACGATGATCATGGCTGCGTTTTTCGTGGTGCTCGCGCTTCCTACCGTCCCGGAGTCGCTCGCGCCTATCATTCTCAGGAAGAAGGCTGCCCGTCTGAGGTTCGAGACGAAGGACTGGGCGCTGCACTCTAGGCTGGAAGAGGAACCCGTCAAGATGGGTGCCTTGCTGCGCAAGTATGGCCTCAAGCCCATGCAGATGATCGTCATGGAGCCTATCCTCATCGCCATGACGCTCTACATCTCGTTGGTCTACGGTATCCTTTACCTGATCTTCTTCGCTTTCCCATTCAGCTTCGAGTACGATCGCGGTTTTGAGTTCGGCGTCTCCTCTCTACCCTTCGTCGCTGTTTTCATTGGCGTGCTCGTTGCTTGCGGGTATATGTGTTGGGAGACCAGAGTCGTCTTCACGCCTAAGCTCATCAAAGCGAAGAAGCCGATTCCGGAAGAGAGATTGCCTTCTATGATGCTCGGCTCCGTCGTCTTGGTCATTGGAATGTTCTGGTAAGCAACATGCAAGAGCAATTTACTCCGTGTAATGGTTACTGACAAGCTGCCCCAGGTTCGCATGGACCTCGTACCCGAGCATCAACCCCTGGCCCCAAATCATCAGCGGTGCCTTCATCGGCGCCGGCATCATCGGCGTCTTCATGCCCGCCGTCATCTACCTCGTCGACGTGTACCTCTTCGACGCGAACTCGGCCCTCGCCGCCAACGCACTGGTCCGGAGCTTCGTCGCCGCCGCCTTCCCCCTGTTCTCCACCTACATGTACCAGGATCTCGGTACGCAGTGGGCGTCTTGTCTGCTGGCCTTCCTGTGTCTGGCTTTGGTGCCGTTCCCGATCGTCTTCTATTTCTATGGCAAGAGGATCCGGTCGAAGAGCAAGTTCGCCTTCAACTTTGGCTAAGCAAAGCGTGAACGAGCGGCATGTGGATTTTTCCAACATGCACAAAATCCAAGAATAAGCATAATACTGGCCTTACGAACCCCAGTCACTTTCGAGTCGGCGCGGTAGTACGACCAACTCGTCGGCCTGTGAATACTCAGCAGAGCTATGGAATTCCTGTGATGATCCTGAGCCTAGCCAACGGCCGGACTCTGGTCGACTATGCCTAATCTCCAGATGACTCATACCCGTCTGGAGCACCACCTTTGGGCTAGGGTGGGAGGCCGAAAAGCACCGGCTGGACTTGAAGTGGTGCATAGAGCACTCGCAAAGTCTCCAAAAGATCACGCACCGCTTGCAGATAGATCACACACGATCAGGCTCGCATTTAGGTGCCGACGGCGGGCAGTACGTGGAGAGGCTTGCGAAGATGGACAGCCTAAATGACTTTCCCACCTCGAAGCCCGAGAGAGTTCGACGTGGCTGTGTTTGAGATGGGCTTGAATCGAGATCGACCATTCAAAAGGAGAAAAGGAGAAGAGGTAGTGCGAATGAAGATATATCATACTCATTTAGGGTATCTAAGATCATAGAGCAAAACAATACCCGCTCATTACCAAAAGTCGTCACACATCAAGAAAAAGGTTTTTTCTGTCTTTGCCATCGTAGGAAGCATCTCAATGCTGTGTAGGTTACACGTACGTAGCACTCACATCCCTCTAAGCCACCCGCACGCTAACATTGTAACCTCCAAGAAGCAGAAGCCAAATGCCATGCACCGATGACGAATCGCAGGACGCGCAGCTCATGAAACCTCGCAAAAATCGATTCCTCCCGAAAGAAAAAAAAAAGTTCGTCTTACTCATCATCAACCACGACCGGCAAACTCTCATAAACCGCCTCATTGAACTCATAATGCACCAAGAAACCGGCCTGCAACAACCTTTTCAACCCCTGGAACCGGGCGAGTTTCCACCACGCATCGATGGTCATGATGCTGCCGGCGCCGAGATTGACTTTCATGCGCGAGCCGTACTCGCGCCCGTCTTCATCCAGCGCGGTGCTGTACCGCGGGCCGCGAGTGGGTTTCTCGACCGTATGCGCGATATCGGCGAAAGCCGTGTGCAGCTGTTTGCGGTCCTTCTTCGAGAGACGCTTAGAGGAGGCTTTGGCAAGGGAGTCGAGGGTGGATTGCAGGAGGGGTTTTTGGCGGTAGACAGTGTAGCGTTTGATCATGGTGGGTTGGCCGTGGCCCGTCTCGACGTCGTTGGGGTCCAGCTTCTCCACGTCGTCGCCGGGTTCTACGTCCGTGTAGCTTTTCTCGAATAGCAGGGCGATGTTCTCGCCGGCAGCGACTTGCACGTCCACGTCGCCGCTCTCGAGCTGGTCCACGAAGGTGTCCATGGCGGCTTCGGTGGTTTCTTCCATGTCCTCTAGTTGAGTGGCGAGAAAACCCCACTCCTCCAGCGCAGCGGTGACGATCTCCGCGTTGTCGGGAGCTTCGATCACAGCGCCATCGGAGCTCACGATGTCGAGGAAAAGATCCATGACCTCCTCGACTTCCTCTGTCGATGCTCCGCCGTAGAAAGTTGCAGCACTGAGACTGCGGATCCCGGCAATCTTCACGGCCGCATACTCACCATCATTGATACTCCTTTTGAATGTGTCAGCGACAGTATCGTACACCTCATCTCTCGGATCTGTGATCAAGATCATCCCAAGAGCCCTCAACGCCAGAACCGTCTCCCTCTCCGTCTGTCCACTCTTGACGCTCTTCAAAATACTCGGCACCAACTCGCCCATCTTATGCTTAATCTGGTCCTGCGCATAATGGCGCGTCAAGTGACTGATGAAGCCCACCAAAGTCTGCTCCCTCCCCTCAGCCGAGCTCCGCTTGCGATCAATGATCTCGTTCATACGATCATTTAGGTCGCTAATCCACGTCTCTGACGCCTCGTCGTCGGCTTCCCCGGGGGCTATCATCTCGTCGATGCTGTTGGTGCTCCACTGGGTGCCGTCGCTGAAGTCGCCTTCGTCGTCTGAGGCATTCCGGCTTGGGACGCGGGATCCGCTGCGTGATGGTGCGGCGCTGTTCGATCTGCTGCCGCCTGGCGAAGGAGTACCTAATTTGGAGCGGGCCTTTCGCGACATCGTCTTGCCGGACTCGAGACCCAGCGCCTGTTTCCGGAGGTCGTGCATGATAGGTGTTGGTCCCGCCTAGAAGGCGTATATGTACGTGATATATATTCTTGCGACTTTGTCGTCTACAGGCTAGGCTATGCTAGGCTGCAATAGTCCTCAGGTCACTGTATGGGCGGTTGCGAGTGGTCGGTCGAATATATACCTCGTCCGAATCGTTGCATGAAGGGTGGAGGTGAGTGAGAGAGCGAGCAAAGGGTATTATACCGCGTAGATCAAGTGATACATTCGCGAATGTGATGCTGGTCTGGAAGAGGTCGACAGGCGGTGGAGTGAGTAATGTGAGTGCGAGTGCGAATTTGAAACTGGGTCTTGAAGCGAGAAGGTGCATGTGTGATGCCAAAGCAATGACGTTCATTCGCTGGCTTTCACTTCTCTGCCGTTACTCCCCGCACTTCGGCTGGATCATCCCGGCATGTGAACGTCCAAGGTGGAAGATATGGTGAACCTTCAGATGGGGGGAAGAAAAAGCAAATTAAATAAATCAAGGGTAGCAGGCTCAAAGGTATTGATTAAGTTGGCTAACTACCATACAGTCCGATATATCTCTCCTTGCCTACGTCGAACAAGCCACCATCACTCCCGCAGCGGCGACCAACGCGAACAGAGAGGCAGACGAAGTGCCCGCCGCGTTGTCGTAAGAAGCCGGGGAGGAAGGGCTCGCAGAGCTCGAAGGACTCGTGCCGTTACTGCTACTGCTGCTGTTCCCCGGCGTGTCGGAATACGTCGGGGGCTGGTAGCCGCCCGGCATCCCAGCACTGTTCACCGGCAGAGTAGTCTGGTACTCGTAATGCGGCAGGACGGCGAGGATCGCCTCCAAGGCATTTAGATCCTGACCCAAGCCGGAGTGTCCATCGTATCCGTCCTGGCGCCAGCTGGTGCCGCACATGAGTCCCGAGTCCTGCATCTCACACGATGCGGCGGCAGCCTTAGCAGTGCTTTCCAGCCAGCCTTGGATGACCTCGCGGTCAGACCCAATTGTCTTGCATGGCCCCGTTTGGTTGAAGAGGCAGCCCTCGCCTTGGCTGACTTCGCCCGTTGCCGCAAGGTTCTTAGTGTTGGCCATTGCCCGAGCGAGCACTGCTTTAAAGGCCAATTGGTCGGTATTGCAGTTCATGTTCGGTTCGCAGGCGACCTCGTACATGACACCGTCATCGAAGAAGGTGGCGTTTGCGGCGAGGAACAGAACGGAACTGTATCCTGTCCAACGGATCGTTCTTGACTGGTCCCCAAGAAAGTAGAAAAGGAAGTCAGCCTCGTCAATCCCAGCCTTAAATGGACAACATCGTCGTTACTTACGTAGTTCGCCGCATACGCACTGCCACTCAAATAAGCTCCCGTATTGGCAGTCCACTGAATGTGATTCAACTGAGAACAATTGTCATTGGTACTTGTTCCGTCGAACACCCGGCCCTCTTGGTCAAGAAGCCCAAAATCGACAGCCCACTGCGCCGCCTCCAGCGCCCAGTCAATGTAGGTGTTGTTCCCAGTATACCTCGCAAGCCGCGTACCGAGTTGGACGAACTCGCCATTAGAAAACGAATTCTTGTAGTTGTAGCCATTATTGAAGCTGAAGATCTGCCATCGCAGACCCCCTCCACACGAGCTATCATCCCACCGTGCGACCTGCGAGTTCCACACATTGATCGCCAGCTCCGACCAATTCCCCACCCCGGCGTCCTCAGGGAGCGGAAACCCGCGCTCAGCCGCCGTCATGGCCGCAAGAGCCCAGCGAGCCTGGTCGTCGTTCCCGAGGGTTTTGGTCTGGTTAGGCGGCATGAAGTCGTTGTCCGGACCTTTCTGAAACAGGATATTCTCGGCGATCATGTCATTCCACTGCGAGTCCCCCGTCGCGGAAGCATAGTTGATCATCGCGTCCCACGCCAGCCCGGCCTCCCAGAAATAATACGGTTGGCCGAATAGCCCGGGTACGGCGCTAGAGTTCTGGTACCGTGCCATCACGTTCGAGGCGATTTTCTGCGCCGCATCGTAGACGGAAGAGGTGCTGTTGACGTCCAATTCGATTCCAGAGACGGTGGTGGAGGCGGCCAGCGCCACGCTGGCCAACGTGGATACTGAAGATCGCATGGTGAAGGGGATGAATGTATGACTAGAATAGACACTCCCTTCTGTGAACTACGAGAGAAAACGCATTCAAACTTACGCTCATTCTTATACCTACCCAGTAAAGAAGGAATAATGGCGAAGCACAGATGCAAACCAAGACACAGCCTACATCACGCGCATGATCCTTCCGAAGAGGACTCGAGACGGCGGGCGGCTTAAAGCCCATGGATCCTTTTAACGGTCCTCCATCCCCATCCTTCTCGCGCTCACATCGGTCCAAGCAGCTCGATCAGTGAGACAAGAGAGGCTATGCGGAGACGCTCCGCGGGACGTCTCGCGGTTGCTGCCAACTTGGCGGACCATCCAAGCCTTCGGCAGCTTCCCGTCCGGGGTGGAGATGAAGTCAATTGGTGACGCTGGACTTCGATCATCGCGCATATACTATAGCAGGCGGTAGGTACAGTAGTCTCATCAGGTACGCAACCGCGCACTGCGGTAGACGACCTCATGAATAAAAATGAGCTGCCAGGAATAGAAAATTCTACTTTCCCGGAGAAAAACAGGGAAAGTTGTTCGCGAAATTCGACAGAACCTTCGCCGCAACAATGCGGAGGATTTGTAGTGCCGAAGCGACATAGCAAAGGATCAGGGCGGGAATGACTACACTATGATTCGTTCCCCTTTGGCAGGCCCCTTCCCACTACCGTCCGAGCGAAGAGCTCCAGTAGAAGTAAATAGCCAAAAGATCCAGACTCGTAGCAGACCAGGTGGAGAAGGCCTCCTGATTAGTTTTTATATCTAAATTTCTCGCCAATACGACAGCAGGGAAGCATAGCGGGATTGGTCGGTAAAACAGGATACACTACAGAGAGACAGGGCTTCTTTTCCCGCTAATGCGACAATCTTCCCACTATCAAGAATCCACGGACGCCCCTTTCATCTCCAAATACCGACCAAGATCAAATGTCATTTGATTTGCCCATAACAGACGAAATTTTCGTCGAAGATACAAATGGTATAAAGAACTCCTTCCCTTTCCTCTCTTTTCTCCTCTTCTCATCGGAGCAAGCGATCCCATTAAAAAGCGGCAGAAACACCGCGCATCCAGTAGCAGCAGCAGTAGTAGTAGTAACCATAGCGCGACCACACCCCAACATCCGCGTGGGAACTACCTCCGGGCAAAGCAGCAAAGTAAACCGCTCTTGCCCAAGAACCACATACATCCGATAAATCTCACGAACGACAAGGCGGCAGTAGCCCAGAGGAGGGCTCGGAAGAAGTTCGCCGTGCGTGTAGTCGCTTCAGACGTGAAACCGAACTGATCGAAATTATCCGACGTGATGGCCACAGCCAGCAGAGCGTTGGAGAAGATCCAGAAAGTCACGAGTCGGGTTCGGAAGGACTTATACGAGTCGTCGAGGGACTTGCTCTGGTCTTCTTTGGGGGCGACGTAAGGGGTTAAGGCGCGTTTGACGGTCTGTTCGAACTGGGAGTCGATGTCGGCCTGAGAGAGGTCGGCCTCTTCGATGACGGTGCCCTTGCCGTCCTTGCCCTTCTGAGTTTGAGCGGAGGGTAAGGCGTCGGCTTTGTCGGCTCCCTTCGTGCCCCACGAGACGTCGTGCCAGTTGCTGAAGGCGTAGACCATCAGGATGTTGATGTAGCTCGTCATGCAGAGAAGGTACTGCGGGAACGAGGTGAACATGTGCCAGGGGTCCAGGTAGAGGAAGGAGGCAACGAAGTAGAGACCGAAGGTTGCAGCTAGAGCGATCAGGATGATACCTGGTCCGCTGCTGGCGAAGAAGCTCGAGAGGAATTTGTCGACGCCTTTGCCTGTTTCGATGTCGGTGGTGTTATCGCTCGTGAAGGCGTTGACAACCAGGTAGAAGGACTGGACGATGATGTAGAACTGAATCAGGCCGAAGACGCAGAAGGAGACAATGTAACTCCATCTGCTACCCTTTGGTCGATTACCTAAGGCCAGAATGAACTGCAACAGCAAGAATGCCAGGTAGGCATATTTGAGAATCGTGTTGAAGACCGGAGTGACATCGTTGCCGAAGGGGAATGCATGGTTGTTGTTCGAGCTGGAAGGCTGGCCAACCAAGTCCATAATGACGACCGTTGTAAGATAGTAAGACGCTGTAAAACCAGGTTAGCAAACATTACTTGGCAAGGCAGAGCATGCATCTTACCAAGAGAGAACCAAGACAGGAAGACCATAGCCAAGTTGTAGATCAGCTGGATATGGAAGAAGAACATGCGGATCAGATTGTGGCCAGATCGGTACATCCTGGAGAAATGCATGAGCGAATAGAGGGTAGCCGCAAAAGAACCATTCAGCCATCTTCTGCGCTGACCGATGAACTCTGCAGCACCTTCCGGCACGTCAGTTTCACCCTTGGAAGCCTTGACGTAGGTAAGATGCCATTTTGAGCCGGCCTTAGCAACCAGTTCGAAACACAGGATACGATCCTCGGCCAAGAACATGTTCTTCTTGAAGATGTTCATGCCCTCAATACCCTTCGGACCAAGCTGCTTAGACAGCGTGTGGTCACCGTGGAAATACTGCTCGAGCGGCCGACCCATGATTGCGCGGAAGCGGTATGCGGAGAAAGCACCGGGAAGCACAGAGACATAACCGAAGGATGACTCCAGCGGTTTGTCCAGAATGTTGGAAATCTTGTATTCGAAGTTCTGAACAGCGACAAGCGGGTTGAGCAGATTCCGCCAGCCACGTCCCAACATGGCGTGGATCTCACCGCAAGCGCCTCCGAGATCCTTGTCGTTGTAGAATGCCTCCCACAGTGCCAGGAGCGACTTGTGGCCAGGCTTCGTACCAGCATCGAGCAAGATACACACTTCCGGGTTCAGAATGCGGCCAAAAGCCGTGAACAGCCATCTATGCGAGTTGATCTTCTTGGTGTTCTTCTGCTTCAGACAGAACATCATCTGCACGGGCGGGAGAGTTGACGGACCATCATCCAGAGGTCGAATCAACTGCTGGTTTGGCGTCACGGAAAGCTGCGTGGTATACTCAAAAATGTGCGCGGTCGTCTCCTTGCCGTCAATGTCACGCTTCATGATGCCGTCCTGGTAGATACCAATTGTAGCCAGCACGTCCAGCGTGCCCTTGTCGCAAGGATCGATACCATCAAACACCAAGCAGACTACAATCTTCTGCCAAGCCGGGCCACCCTTGTTCCAGAACTCCGACTTCTTCAGATTTACAATTTCGCGGATGTTCTGCATGACACCGTGTAGCGTACGTGCCGTCAGCGTCTTGTCCTCGTTGTAGTATGTAATAGCAATCAGCAACTCGGTATGTCTGTTATACATTGCCGGACGCAGATTGTAGCCATTCTTCAGGGTGAAGTCATTCGGATCGCAAGTCGCGGCCGTGTAGCGCAGGTAGGTAAACTCCTCGCTGCCACTCTCCAGGTCGTTCCTATACTTCGCTTGGACGGCATTCTGGATCGCAGATGGCACGGGATAGTCGACGCTCAGCACCGAGCCCTGCACAAGCTTGACTTTACGCGTAGCTCCACGCTTTAGTCCACCTGCGTTGCCGCCTGGCACCTGTCGTTGGGCCCATGCCTCTGTGCTGCCTGTCTCGCTTCTGGAGTACGGGCTTGGCACGCGGTCAGGAGGCGCGTAACCTGTGTCTGATAAGGTAGTGCCATGGTATCCAGTGTCGCCATAGCCATTGTAAGGCGGCGCGTGTCCAGCACTTGCGCCCACATATGACTCTTCTAACTGGTATCCGGTCGGCTCGTTGATCCCAGGTGTGCCTCCGCGACTGCCTGGATCATCAAAAGGGCCTTGAAACGGACCCTGATGTAGGAGAGAGGTCCCTTGCTCTTCGTCATCGCTGTCGCGGGGAGGGGGTGCGTGGTAAGGTTGCTGCGATGTCAACGTTAGATATCTCTTCGTCTTCCTGCCATTGAATTGGCCTGTTTATTTGGCGGGTTTACTTACTCCGCCTGGCGGTAAGTCGTGCATGCGGTGTTGGTCGCCGTAGCCTCCACCGCCTTGGTACGCCATTATGAAACCGTTCCAAGCTGGGGATAGATCCCGTGTCCACTTTTCCCTGTCAAGAATGCGCGAGGAGTATGATTAACTGCACTAGGGGCTGATGGCGATAGCACGCCTTGTAGGGAATGAAGAATTGAACAAAGAAGGCCGCGTAGAGGGAGTGCGACTGCTGGCGGACAAAGAATAATAGGGAGAGAATAGTAGGTTTCACGCTCGTGATCACAGGCCCCAGGCGTGGCGGGCGAGGCGGGTAGGTTCGCGGAGACTGGACCCTGGGACGGCAACACCCGCCAGTGGTCTGTTTCAGGTTCAGCAGAGCGCTTGCTTCTGAGGCCACCACTCGCACCGACTCGTTTTCGCCCGGGATGATCAATGCAATGAGGACTGAAGCAATCTCCTTCTATGCGACTGTATGGAGATGTCTGGCAAGGAGCTACAAAGGCCGTCGTAAAGTATGGGACTGGAATGTCTTGACCGTTTCCTCAGCCACGAGCTTGCTATAATTGGACTACGCCTAGCTGCCCCTTAGCGCGTTTTCTACGTCAAGGCCTCTCTTCCGCGGTGCCACGACCACCTGCAACATTCGACGGTGCCACGAACCAAAGCTGATACGCAGATTCGTTACAGATGTTGAATTGAACCTGTGTTTGATTCATGAGATCTGCATGCCAAAAAGGCTTCAATCGGAGCATCTGGTCCACAGCCCTGCGATCCAACCCGCTTTCGCCGTCGAACCCGTTCCTGACAGAACCGTTGGCGCTGACGTACGGACTCAGGTCTTCAGGTCGGGAAGAGCCGACTTTAGATTAGAGGTTACGCGTTCTAGAAGCGTATATAGATCGGCATTCACAAGTGGGTACATACGAGACATTCAGCTCGTAGGTAGGCTGTATGTCAAGGAAATCCGAATTTTTGATCCGCCACTCTGCCTCCGTTGAATGCAATGCGGGGAGTAATCTATCGCAATCCATGGCAATCAACCAAATGGTAGAAACATGGCCATGCCTTCATATAAGGATTCCAATCAATGTACCGAGATGGTCAATGTTTACTTCCACGTGATTGAAAATTTGACAGGACAAAACGCTATACAAATGTCTTCTCGCAAATGAGACCGTCGATCTGAGGAGTCGCCATGCCGCATTAGGCCCCACATTCTTGAAGATGGTATTACCGACAGCTATCAAGGCCCTCACTACTCTACCACCCGCTACCTAAAACTCGGTGGTCGATATCGGTGGAATATCATTGCGGTGAACCGCACTTCCAAGGAGCCTAATCTTCTAGAGCTTAGAGCTCAGGCAATCTATTGGCCTTTGAGTGGAAACCGAGTTCAGACTTTAAATCCTCCTTGAATGCTCTCCAAGGCCTCTGACTGGCTCTGGCAGGCGAGGCGCAGCGAGAATTGCAAGTGTTTGCAAGTGATCCATCTGGAGAATTCTGATCCTTGACCAGTAAGCGCGTGGCGAGAATTTGGATACCAGAGACCCTAGGGAGAGTTGCGGAGGGGCTAGAATGCGATGTTGTAGGCCTGGAGTATGGGAGAGGAAGCGGAGCTAGTCCAGACGCGTTCCCTCATAGACTGCCGTGTGAGGATTCTTGAGGCGAGGAAGAAATCTTCGGTTCATGTACTGTTGTCCGCCAGCTGTAGCTCTGTCAAAGCGGCGTCATACTTCTCCATCCTGACGCTACCAGCGGACCAGATCATGCTGCTTTCGACGAAGACGGCGGGCTGCGAGTGGCGTCTTGCACTTCTAGAGCTCTTTTCATCGGCCGAACGGACAACACTTTTTGGGAGAGGTCGAAGATACCCAATGACGTTGATCCAAGAGCCAACCGCGATCAGTTCATGGTTGAGAGATTCAAGCAGATTCTCCATCGAGACGAGCGCGGTGGGCGCGCCATTTGCAGTCGCTGGGTAGCGGTCGTGGAGGGTGAGACATGCACTCTGCCCGTCATACGCATGAACGCTGCAGAAGATTAGGCATCCTCATATCTGCATGAAAAGATAAACATACCAGCCGAGGAATCGTACTTTGGTGCCTAAATCTATGTGTTGCAATTGGTTTAGCTTTACCAGGCGACTGGAACGAGGTTCTGCCATCCTAACTAGGCAGAAAAATTCCGCGCTCTACGTCTTACACTATATATCGTTTGTGATTGTGTAGGATGTATGTCTTTTCGATACCAAAAGGTGAGCCGTGTCCCACTTAGGGTTTAACCCTAGCGGACGCTAATTCCGCCCACCAAAGCGAACGTCATATCCGCATGTGGACTGCTGTGCCCGCCATCAACACTGACTCCTCCTAAGAGATCATTAACACACCTCAGAAAGCGACATTATCCGTTCTACAACGTACAGACAACATCACTGCATCTTTGATAGCGAGATCGCTCCGCAGACAAAGACTCGAAAATACCTTTGGATCTCCCAGGCAGATAAGGGCGAGACTGGTCTTAGGAAGTCGGCAGACCTTTTTGAGACATACATAGGCAGCCAACTCTGTGCGAGACTACAGTGAAGACCGCGACCGCGCGAGGGCATAACGCCGGCTAGGGACGCCTTTCAGTAGCTTCTGCGCACACCAATCTCATCGTCACCATGTCCGGCTGGGGCTGGGGCAGCATCTGGGGCGGCAGCGGCAAGAACAACAAGGATGGCCCGAAGAATGCTATACTGGGTCTGAGGAGTACGTTGGAGATGCTTACCAAGAGGGAGAAGCACCTGCAGAACCAGATGGATGAGCAGGACAACATCGCGAGGAAAAATGTGAATGCGAATAAAGGAAGTAAGTGATAGTCCCGATCGCTTGACCTCAAAGCGACGAACGTATCATGCATTTGGAGCAATAGAGCTGACAGTACGCGATCACAGTTGCCAAAGCAGCATTACGGCGGAAGAAGAACTACGAACACCAGCTCGAGCAGACCCAAGCGCAAATGCTGACCGTCGAGCGCGAAATCTCCTCGATCGAGACGGCGAACATCAACAAGGAGACTCTGGACGCAATGAAGAACGCACAGCAGGCCATGAAGAAGATCCATGGCGGTCTGACGATCGACAAGGTGGACCAGACCATGGAGGACCTGAGAGAGCAACACGCAATAGGCGAGGAGATAGCCGAGGCACTCACTCAGGGCAACGTCGGCAACTCGGTAGACGAGGACGAGCTGGACGACGAGCTCAACGAGTTGCAGCAGGAGGAGCTCGATACGAAGATGCTGAAGACGGGTACAGTACCCGTGTCAGATCAGGTTCAGCGGATGCCGAGCGTTGGCAACCAGGAGAGTAAGTTGTGCCCCAACGATAGAAGCACTGGATTTTTCCCGCTGACACGCAATCAGTCAAAGGCAAAGCGCAACAGGTCGAGGAAGACGACGAGGAAGAGGAACTACGGAAATTGCAGGCCGAAATGGCCATGTAAATTTTGACCAGCTGGGTTTTGGCGCTCGGATATGGGGAGGCTTTTGGCAACACGTGACATGCGTTTTTCACGAGTACAGCGTACAGTACGGAATGTCTTTCTACAATTGAACTTCTTCTTCACGATGATCCATGGGGCTGGATGTCAAGCCTTGGCTAGTCTTGAGTCTCCTTCTCTAGCGGTCAAGATTCACTGTTACCCTTGTGGTACGCCCATGTGACTTGCTTTGCATGATGATGCTTATATTTTTTTGCGCAGCAGATCTATCAACCCTTAGCTCTTGCCCTATATCGACTACTTGGAATCTTTTAAAACCCATTGCATAATCTGACTTCATTGAGCGTGCTTTCCCAGAACATACATCACCTTCACGTCCAGGCTCAGCTGCCCTCCTTTCACCATGCTAAAGCTAACCCTACTATCGATCTTGGTGCTGGCTGAGCTTACCAGCAGAGCTCTTGCCTTCTTTAACTCTTCAACCTGCACCGCGAGCCAGACTGCCTTCGCAAGAACAGCCTTCGACGATGCTTTCGATGATTTCCACACCATGTATCTCTCCGAGCGAAGTGGGATGGGCATCGGTAAACTCAGCTACGAAGATATCCCAGTCCTACGCACGCGCTACTTCGGCCACCTCTCTCCGAATCAATCGGCTTTCGTTGCAGGTACGTCTCGTTCCCCCTCACCAAGGGACCAGTTGCCGGAAAAATTGACCTCGACATTTGATAGAAGCCATCCGGACAACGAAATCCTTCTCCGAAACCGCCAACCTCACAATCTCCTGCGTACGACCTGGCGTCGACTTCCGTCGGGCTATGGCTTGCAGTAGCCTCCTAGGCTCTGGCATCTTCACCATCACGGACCCAGGCTCGCAGTCTATAGGCCTCTGTCCGGGTTTCTTCGCCCTGCGGCAAAAGAGTACTGTGCTCGTTCGTCCGCGTGGAGTACGGCAGCACGATGCTGCGGAGTGGAATAGCGCTGCTACGAGTGTTGTACTTTCGCTCGTTTCGCTAGCCAACCCGCAAAGTAAGTCTTCTTTTGCACGTTCCTACCCCCCCCTACCTCTGCATTCCCCTTCTCTTCCTGCTTCTGAACTCGATTGCTTACAGATCACAGTCCATCAAATTACCCCTGAGATCAGCTCGTGCGGGTTTCTCGCCGACTTCCAAACTCCTCTACCACCTTCCTCGTCTACGAATTCCACTGCTCTACAGACTTGCATACAGAGAATCGCAAGTATAGAGCCTGATTTGGCGATCCGTTACGCTTACAATTATGCTTTGTACACTTCGGCGATTGCGTTCGGTGCGGAGTTGGGGATGCCGCGGCCGGTGAGCTTGCGGGGGAGTGGTCTGGATAGGGATGGGAGGCGGAGACCTATGAAGAACAGGATTGGGACGGGTCGGTTGGGTTGATTGCTTGGGATTGGCGAGAAGGGGAGCTAGAGCGGGATGGGGATGCGGTACTCTCTGCGCGGGAGGGGAGGCTGGGGAAGAGTTATTTGGACATCTCTAGTAGTTTCTACGGAGGAAGCATATGATGGTGTTGCGACAGAATTCCTTTAGTATTGGATAGCACTGAAGTTGGAACTGCTTATAGAGTCCACTTTATCTCCCTCTTCACCAAATTTGACACGACAGACCTCAACTTTTCATGTTGCTCTAAACGACAGGCCATCCGCTGCTAAAGTAAATCTTGTTGATTCCTAGCCTCTTGTCCCCATCTGCGTACCCAACCGTCATGTCTACGTAGTGATACACCAGCATACGCCCTTCCGACGGATGGTTTAAAACACTCTGTCCACCGGGACCGTAGACGTTGCCGTGAGAGCCGAGTGATCACCTCAAAGGCAAAGGCCAATGCACAGACGTCGACATCGTCTCCGGCCGTGCCATTTTTTAGAGCTTGTTCGCTTGGAGTTGATATTGCTTGCCTGTGCATCCAGTACTGCTGCCTTGCCCGGGCCATCGTCTCCGCCGCGTCGTAGCTTCCACCTGCTGGTCCATGCCCACACCCCGCACGTTAATGCAATTGGACGAAATATCGAGGACCGTCCAGATCTAGGCGGACTACGAAGCAATATGTCAACACGCATGCCTCGCTTTAGCTCGGGAAGCACTGTGTCAACATCTCTGCCTCGCTTTAGCTCGGGATCCGTCATGCTTGATCCATTGCTCGGGAGTTATTGTAGCGAGTTTTGGCTGGACACACGCCTCCTGCTCACTACGCAGCACCCCGCCAGGCATGGGGGAAAAGCGATCCTATTGTTTAGCTACTCGTCACGTTCTCACAAGTATTAAAGATGGAGCAGATCCTGCGGCAAGTATGTCGAAGGCGCACATCTCATCTTGTCGGTCAAGCTGTCGACAGTCGATGCTATGAAGCTCTTCGCTACAGCTTGTCTACCTCTCGTGCTGGCCTCAGCTGCTCCTTGCAAGCCCGAGGCCTTCGACATCAAAGCCAACTTCGCGAACCCTCCTGCATCTGTGCGACCCTTCTTTCGCTATTGGGTCCCAGATGCCACTGTGTCCGACGATATCATCAACAAGGACGTCGAAGCAATCAAGCGTGCTGGTGCTGGCGGTTTTGAGCTTCTGGGCTTCTACAATTACGGTGGAACGCAGTCAGAGCCCGCGTTCTCAGTCACTGACTGGGCTAAGTACGGCTGGGGCACTGAAGCATGGAGAAACACGACTCGTGCTGCTTTCCGATCAAGCAAGGAACATGGACTCTTGATGGACTACGCACTCGGCCCGAATCAAGGATCTGGCGTTCCTGCTCACGAGGACGCCGAAGGCCTGATGCTTGATCTGGTCCCATTTAACGCCACCGTACCTCTCGGCGGATCGTTCAATGATACTCTGCCTGGCTGGAGCTCTGGCAAGTTCGTTTCGGCTTCAATCGCACTGGTACTGGAGTCGCGGGTAGCCAATTGGTCTGCGACACCAGGCTTCGAAAATACATTCTATTACAACGGGACACGGCAAGTGCTAGCTAGGGACTCGCTAGAAGACGTCTCGAGCGCCGTCAGCGAAGACGGGCATGTGGACCTTAATTTCCCGAGCAGCGACACTGGCCTAGAGTTCCGGCTGTTTGCATTCTATCAGAAGCGATCAGGCTATCGCGAGCAGGTCAGCCCGGAGAAGATTGTCCAAATCCCACAGAGTAAGTCAGCAATCTAAGCCCATATATGACAGTGGCTGTAGATTCCCTTGAATAGTGCTTCCTGCTGAAACGATGCTCACTCATCTAGGCCCTGTAGACGGCTATGTCCAGAATGGTTCTTGGGTCAACGATCACTTTTCTGAAGCAGGTGCCAAACTCTTGATCGACTTTTGGGAAGACAGCTTCCTCGATCTTGACCTCCGCGAATTGGTTCGAGAAGTAGGGCAGTACGCTTGGGAAGATAGCATGGAGTTCGGCACCGGTGTTGCCGTCTGGTGGACCCCAAAGATGCTCGAGCAATTCCGCTCAATCATCGGATACGATTTCACCAAATACTTGCCGTTGCTTTATTCGCACGTGTCTCAGACCCCGGGGCCACTGCCGTCACCAGACCGATTCTTCACAGACGACGAAGATGAAGGTATGTCGTATCTGAACGACTATTACAAAACGGTGCGTAGCATCGCACATCCATCGTGCATACCCGACAAAATGGCAAAGACTGATCCACACCAGCTTACTACGCTCAACCGTGTATATCTCGAGACACTTCAAGCTTGGGCGAAGAATGCCTTGCAGAGCGAGTATACAGCGCAGGTCGTGTACAACCTCCCAATGGAAATGGCAGCCAACATCCCAGCAGTCGGTATTCCTGAGACAGAGTCTCTAGGCTTCGCGCACCTCGTCGATGCATACAGACAGTTCTCGGCGCCAGCCAACTTAGCTGGGCGAAACATTATTAGCAACGAGCTTGGTGCAGTCCAGCTAGAGGCCTATACGCAGACGCTTCCGGAGCTGATCTGGGATACCAAACTGTGAGTCCGATAGCGCAGCCCCTCGCTCTTCGTCGTCATCAAGAGCGCAAGCTGACGAGCACCGTCTTACCAACAGCTCGATAGTAGGCGGCGTCAATCGCATGGTCTACCACGGATACCCCTACTCGGGGTACTATCCTAATACAACTTGGCCGGGCTACACGACCTTTTACTACCGTTTCTCGGCGATGCATGGCCCCCGTCAACCCGCATGGGAGTACTATGACGATTACATGAACTGGACTGCGCGGATGCAGCACATTGCGCAAAGCGGAGTCGCTAAGACGGATGTGGCCTTCTGGGTCTACGATGTGACGACCTACGAAATTTTCTCGAGGTACAATTCCTCGGACATGGATGATGCAGGTGAGTGCAAGCATCAGTGCAAGGCTTCTGGTTCAGTTCGTTGACCTGCGTGCTAGGCTTCACCTACGGGTACATTAGCCCAAGCAACTTCGATCTCGAAGACGCCTACGTCCCGGACGGGAACCTTGCTCCGGAACGCCAAGCATACAAGGCGTTCGTCGTGCGACAGAATGACAGCGTGACCCTCGCTGGCGTGCAGAAGCTCGAGGAATTTGCATCGAACGGTCTCCCCATTGTCTTCTACGGCGGCATCCCAGACTCAGTGCTCAGTCGCAGCGATGAGAAGGACCTTGAGTCCATTCGCTCGATCTTGGAGAACATGTCCAAGATGGAGAAAGTCCACATCGTGCCTGAGGGCAGCTTGGCCCGATCTCTTATCTCAGATGTCGGCATAACTCCCAAGGTTGCGGTAGAGACAGACGGGAGATGGATGACTTACTGGCGAGAGGATGAGGTCAGTGCCCGCTCCTACGTCATTCTGTACAACGATGCAAGCGGCTTCTCTCTTGGAGAAGGTCGGTCGAGCGGCAAAGTGACAGTTGCTGCTGCTCTGGGGGCACCGTACGTCTATGATGCGTGGACGGGAGAAGTCATTGCTGTGCGCGTCTGTCAGCATGACGACGAGAGTATGACGATTCCGGTCTCTCTCGCCGGCAATCAGACCGCCATCCTGGCCTTCCACCACGACGAGACGCCTCAATGCAGCCTTGATCGCCTTCCAGAGGGCGTGTCTGTGCGAGCTGCCAGTACGGCCGCTCCAACGTTCGAGCTACTCAACCGTAACAACGGCGCCGAAACCTTTGAATGCCATGTTGAGCAGACCGTTAAGCTCCCCGCTGCAGCCTCGGCCGTGGAGCTGAGCGACTGGACCCTCATCGTCGAGTCGTGGACCGCACCCAATCAAACCTCCACTGATGCCGACTACACCTATGAAGCTATCAAAACCAACAGTAGCGCCTTCTCACTCCCATCACTCCAGCCCTGGAGCGAGATTTCCGACTCTTTACGCAACACCTCCGGTGTCGGCTTCTACAGCACAAACTTCACCTGGCCGCCACGGTCAGGCTCCGATGCACAGGCCGGCAGCAGCGGCGCCGAGATTGATCTTGCCTATATACTCAATACCGCCCGCGTCTGGGTCAACGGCCATCAAGTCGCTCCTCTCGACCCTGTTGCGCCGGTTGCCGACGTATCCCCTTTCCTCGTTGATGGCGATAATTCTATCACGATCGTTACTGCCACGACGTTGGGAGCTGCAGTGCGCGAATATTGGGAGCAGATTTCGGTGGCAGGCGTGCCGGTCATTTTGACAGCGCCGCCGCCACGGGAAGAGGCTGCCCAGGGACTGGTCGCACCGGTGAAGCTCATACCTTATAGCTCTACAAAGATCGAGGGGTGCTATAACCTATCCCACAAACAGGATGAGGTAATCTAGTGTCAACTTCGAATAAGAGAATTGCACGTATTAAGTAAGCATGACCTGTTTTCATCCCGATCGCGAACATGTGTATATACACCCGCTCGAACTAGCGATTGCTCCCTACAATGCCAGTCAGCAAGGCGGAACACATGATTGAGGACGACACCCAGATTCTCACACAAGCGAACGTACCCGCAACTCACCCACCACAGGTCCCGACTACATCAACCACCATCCTCATCTACACTACCCACCCCCCCTTAACAACCTCTGCCCCCTCCAAATCCTTCCTCTCAACAACCATCCTAGCATTAATCGCCATCTTCCCAATCCTCCCGGGATCCGTCGGATACCAAAACATCACACAGTGACAATTCCCGCAGGCATGGAACTCGATATTCCGCTTCGACCAGGCATAAGTCCGCGTTTCACTGCCATCCTTCTTCGCGATAGCGACTTCGTCGAGCGGGTAGTACGCCCAGATGACGCCGTAGCGGTAGCAGACGGTACATTGGCATTCGAGCATGCGGCCCGTAGGCGGTGGGATCGTGAGGGTGATCGCGGTGCAGTGGCATGTAGCGCGCATGTTCGATTTCCTTAATTTTCCTCTCTCTTGAGAGCGGTGAGTTGTGAGTAGCTAGAGTTCCGAATCTGAGAAGAAGGTTCAACAGGCATGCAATCGTTAGATATGTATCTATTCCAACAGGGCAAGGCGGGCTAGTTGACGAAGAACAATATGGCGAACGGCTTGTGCGGGTTATGTAGATACCACCTGCACGATAAGGCCAGCTTAGACGCTCGCTACTCAAGCGATCGCTTAGTAGGTCCTGTAACCGGAAAGACAGGACTCGTTAAAAAGGATCCCGAAGCGAACGGGACCCTTTTATCTTTTTCGCTAACGAATAGGCGCGTAAGTTCCTACAGATCAGGAGAACAGTCAGGAATAACAGCAAGTGAAGCGGGGGAATTAAAAAAAAAAAAAAAACCTCGTGAAATTGTAATCTCGATACATTTTCTTCTTCTCTACCTAAATCCTTTTTTCTTCATCACCATCGAAACTTTTTTTCTAAATATTCAAACAAATCACGTTGAGTGATGATCCAAGGGAGAGGGACATGAAAGCTGCCCCCCCCCCCCCCCCCCCCCCCCCTCTCCCTCACCCTCTCCCTCTCCTTCCCCCCTCCCGTCTCGAATCCCATATCCCACTTCTCTAATCCGAGAGAAAAGTTTGACCCTTCTTTCTTTTTTCGAAATCCAAAAAAAAGTCAAAGACTCCAGGGAAATGCCACAAACCCTGTATTTCTTTTTCCACCAAAAAGAAAAAGCAAAAAAAGCAAAAGAAATTCTTCGCAATGGCCGCCGTGATGAAACGGAGAACAGAAGGGAGTTGGAAGAAAAGAAAACGCAGCGTCTCTTTTTCCCCCCTTTCTTCGGCCGTGGTATCATGATAAAGATGAACAAGCAATAGAACAACAAAACAAAAGCACGCGTCCGCTTCCAATCCCCCTCATGCCGTTTAAAAGACACTCACTCTAGAACAACCCATCAATCTCCCCCGTCTCCCCATCAACCTCGACATTCAAGTATCCCGGCGCGGTGGGCAGCCCGGGGATGGTCTGGATATCGGCGGCGAGGGCATACAGATAGCCGGCACCCGCCGCGAGGCGGACGTCGCGGATGGGGATATCGAAGCCCTCGGGGGCCCCCTTGAGCGCCGGGTCGTGGGAAAGGGAGTACTGCGTCTTGGCGATGCAGAGGGGCAGGTGGCCGAAGCCCTGGGCGGTGTAGGCGGCCAGTTTCTGCTCGGCGATGGGGGAGAAGGAGACGGAGGCGGCGCCGTACATTTTCTGCGCGATCGTCTCGATACGTTGTTGGACGGAGTTGCCGCCGGCGCCGGCGGAGGAAGAGGCGGGCGTGTCGTAGAGGAGTTTGAAGGCGTCGGCGTCGGCCTTGTCGGCGGCGCTGATGACGCCGCGTGCGAGGTCGACGGCGCCTTTGCCGCCTTCGGCCCAGTGGTTGGCGGGGATGGCGTCCACGGCGCCGGCCTTGATGGCTTCCTCGCGGATGACCTGCAGCTCGGCATCCGTGTCCGTTTCGAACTTGTTGATGCCGACGACGACGTTGACACCGTATTGCCGGGCGTTCGCGATGTGCTTGGCCAAGTTCACGCATCCCTTCCGGAGCACCTCGACGTTCTCCGTACGGTACACCTCCGCGAGCTGCTCGCCTGGCTTGATGTCCGGACCGCCACCGTGCACCTTCAAAGCGCGGACCGTGGCCACAATGACGACGACGTCGGGCTTCAATCCGGAGGCGCGACATTTGATGTTCATGAATCGCTCTCCGCCCATTGTGAAATCGAATCCAGCCTCCGTGACCACAAATCCGGCCTTCTCCTCGTGCTTCTCATCCGGCTCCGTGCCGGCCAGCTTCAATGCCACGCGATCCGCGATAATTGAGCTGTTGCCGATGGAAATGTTCGCAAACGGACCAGCATGGACGAACACGGGCGTGCCCTCCAACGTCTGCATTAGATTAGGTTTGATGGCGTCTCTCATAAGCGCCGTCAAGGCCCCACCACATCCGATATCGTCAGCGGTAACGGGTTCTCCTGCCTTGCTGGAAGCGACGACCATCTTGCCCAGACGGTTGCGGAGGTCAGGAAGGTCGGTGGCTAAAGCTAAGACAGCCATACATTCCGATGCGACAGAAATATCGAAGCCGGTCTGACGGGGTGGGACCTTGTTCTCGGTTGGAGCTTGGCCAATGGTGATGCCACGGAGGTGACGGTCATTGACGTCGAGGACACGGCGCCAGGTGAGGGTTTCAGGGTCGATGTCGAGACGAGCAAAGCGGCGCTGTTCGTCTTCGGTGAGCTCGTTCGGATCAGTCTTGGTTATGCCGAGCTTTTCGAGGCGCTTGAACATGACGTTGGCGAACGTGCGCTTGCCTTTCTTTTCGGGCACTAGGCGTCTGAAAAGAGGACCGTCTTTCTGGGTGGCTTCGTGGTACATTCTGGTGTCAATGGCGGCAGCAAGGAGGTTGTTCGCGGCGGTGATCGCATGGATGTCTCCTGTGAGATGGAGGTTGAATTCGTCCATAGGAATGACCTGACTGTATCCACCGCCCGCGGCACCACCCTTAATGCCAAAGGTCGGTCCTTGAGAGGGCTGACGCACATTGGCGAAAGCAATGCGACCGAGCTGGCCAGCGAGAGCCTGTGTTAGACCAATGGTAGTTGTGGATTTGCCTTCTCCGAGGGGGGTAGGAGTGATGCCCGCGACTAGGACGTAGCGGCCGTCACGGCGATGTTGCAAACGGTTGAGGACTTCGAGGGAGACTTTGGCCTTGTAGGCGCCGTATGGTTCCAGTTCGGATGGAGCAATGCCAATCTCAGCGGCGACCTTGTTGATGAGCTTGGGGTGTTGTTGTCTGGAGACCTCGATGTCGCTGGGGACAGGCTTCTGCAGCTTGAGTGGGAGTGGAGTGATGCGACGTCCCTTTTGCTTGTCGAAGTAGTTGTCTGCAGCATTGACGACATTCCTCAGTAGCATAGCAACTGTCATAGGACCAACGCCACCGGGTACTGGGGTGATGTACGAGGCCACCTCAACGGCGGCATCATAGTCGACATCTCCTACGAGACGCTGACCAGACTTTTTGGTGTCGTCGGGTACGTAGTTGGTTCCGACATCGATGACTACGGCACCCGGCTTAATCCAATCACCTTTGACGAATCTCTCCTTGCCAATGGCCGCTACGACAATGTCTGCACTTCTCAATACAGCCTGGAGATCCTTCGTCTTACTATGGCACACGGTGACCGTAGCATCAGCGTTCCTCAGCAAGTAGCTCACCGGTGCACCGACGATGTCGCTCCTGCCCAGCACGACGGCATTCTTGCCCTTCACATCGACCCCAGACTCCTCAAGGAGCACCATCACACCCTTGGGCGTGCATGGCACGAAGAGTGGCTTCCCACCCTTCTTGGCCAGCTCGCCGATGTTCGGACCTCCGAAACCATCGACGTCCTTCTCGTCGGCGACCGCAGAGGTGACGTTGTACTCGTTCACATGGGCCGGCAGAGGCAGCTGGACCAGAATGCCGTGCACGGTCGCATCGTTGTTGTAGCGCTCGATCTTCTCAAGCAGCTCAATCTCTGAGATGTCCTCCGGGTACTTCTGGAGGTCACATGCTATCTGGGCTTCCTCGGCAGCCTTCAGTTTCATGCGGACGTAAGTGGAGCTGTCGGAGCGGTCGCCGACCTGGATGATGACGAGCGAGGGCTTGTAGCGGGGGTTGGCGGACTGCTTCTGGGCGATCTCGGCGGAGATGCGTTCCCGGATCGATTTGGCGATGGCGGTGCCATCGATCTTGGTGGCGGTCATGTTGGGTGGGGTAGTGGAGAAGGAGCGGGAGGTGCCAGCATGGGATGCCGGGCGGAGGTGGGGTGTTGTGGATGAGAGGGAGGGGGAGAAGAAGGAAGGGGAGGGAGTAATGTTGGTGACTCGGAGGTGAGGAGAGGTTGACAATGACCGAGCAGTTGGTGAGGTCAAGCCAGCGGAGGAGGGGGAGTGTCGAGCTCGGCGAGGTTGGCCGATGAAATTTGATGCAGTGCCCCGCCTTCGCGCAGCAGCAGCAATGCTCCAATGGCCGATCGCTGCTCGAGGCTGTCCGACGTGACGCGCCCGCGGCAGCATTTCTCTCGAGAAGAGATGGATGGGGATGGTGAGTGCGGGCTAATGAAGGAAGAAGGAGAAGGTGATCTAATCAATGGTCTATGTCTATCGCGTAGAACGCCGCCCAATGCATTGATGGAGGAAGGGCTGACAATTTGGTGACTCGTGCCTTTTGCTTTCTTCTCACAACCTTGGAAATTATTGCTTGAGCCCGCCCGCCTGCGCCCGCTCCGAGCTCGGCATAGACACGCATCAGCCACAGTCCCGCCGCCTTGTGGCTCAGGCACGACAGCAGCCCGCCATCCCGCTATCCCGCTTTTGAGTCAGTGGGAGCCAAGATTTCGCGCAAGATTGACTGACGGGACTTACCTCCAGGTACTGGTTCGATTCTGTCTATCTGTCTGGCTGTCTCTCTGTCTCTCTGTCTTGACCATCCATATCCCCGCCCACCATGAGACCCATCTTGCTCTCCGGCCACGAGCGTGCCCTTACCCAAGTAAAGTATGTCGCATCCACTTCCACTGCAATACCCTTGCCACCACCACCACCACCACCCATCCTCAAAACTTCCTCCCTCCCCCACTTCCTCTATATGGACCCCTCAACTAACCCTGACCCTCTTCCACAGATTCTCCAAGGAAGGCGACCTCATCTTCTCCGTCGCCAAGGACCACGTGCCATGCGCATGGTACAGCGCCAACGGTGAGCGCTTCGGCGCCTACAAGGGCCACATCGGTGCCCTCTGGACCGTCGATGTCGACCCCACCACCACCTTCCTCGCCACCGGTGGCGCCGACAACACCCTCCGCCTGTGGGAAGTCAAGACCGGCCGCGAGCTGAAACAGTGGGAGTTCCTGACCTCGATCCGACGCTGCGAGTTCAGCGAAGACGGCAAGCGCCTGCTGGGCGTGACGGAAAAGCGGACGGGCCAGCTCAGCAACATCGTCGTCTACGACATCGACAACTCCTCCCCGGACGCCCCCCAACCTTCCGAACCCTCCCTCCGCATCGTCGTCGACGAGCTCCCCCGTGTCACCGTCGCCGGCTTCTCCTACCTTAGCAAGTACATCATCACAGGCCACGAGAACGGCAGCGTGGCGCAATGGGACGCCAAGACCGGCGAGCTGCTGAACGAGGTCTACTCACACGAGGACGGCATGGCCGTGACGGATCTCCAGTGGAGCGCGGACCGGACGTACTTCCTCACTGCTTCCAAGGACAAGACGGCCAAGCTGCACGACACCAACACCATGGAAGTGCTGAAGACATACGTCGCGG
Source organism: Hortaea werneckii (assembly GCA_037044905.1). Taxonomy (NCBI): domain Eukaryota; kingdom Fungi; phylum Ascomycota; class Dothideomycetes; order Mycosphaerellales; family Teratosphaeriaceae; genus Hortaea; species Hortaea werneckii. Next base: position 17,742 of record JBAOKB010000041.1, on the reverse strand, counting down.
ACACGCCACTGAACTCGGCCGCCATCACCCCAGAACCCACCAACTACGTCATCCTCGGCGGTGGCCAGGCGGCCATGGACGTGACGACGACGAGCGCACGACAGGGCAAGTTCGAGGCGCGGTTCTACCACAAGGTCTTCGAAGAGGAGGTCGGCAGAGTGCGAGGCCACTTCGGGCCCCTGAACTACGTTGCGGTCAGTCCCGACGGCAAGTGCTATTGCTCCGGAGGCGAGGACGGTTATGTCCGTGTACACCACTTTGACCCGCCGTACTTTGACTTCAAGTTCGAGGTGGAGCGGGAGCGGGAGGCGAGGACCGGCGCTGTGGGCTATTAGAGCAAAAAGCAAGACGGTGATGAGTAGGATATGAAATGCATGCCGGAGGAAGACTTCACGATAGAGACGTGCATGGAGCGCCAGAAGGGCTTCCCAATCTGAGAACGGGAAGCGATGACGGGAAATCGCGCGCGCGCGCGCAGGGATGTGCGTGTGAAACGAGAGAAAAAGAGAGGAAGAATGTCTCTTGTGTGTGCATAGCAAGGCGTTTACGGCGCTTCGAGAAACGAATCACAAGTAAATGAAAGGGAAAAAGTGGTAAAACCCGCGCTTTGGCTTGCTTCAAAAACAAAAGTCCTCAAGGCGTGTGTCTTGACTGGTTAAGGCCTGGGTCGTATGAAATCGCCACCTTAAAGAGATAGTGGAAGAAAAAAGAATCTCGTTTTCGTATCTGTTGAAAGCCTGTCGTGGCAGATGAGGGACGTGGTTCCCGTCTCCATCTCTCGTACCCTCCCTTGACTTTTCCATTCGCCACTTCCGCGCTTTTCTCATTAGAACTGTAAAGATTGTCGAGGCGCTTTAAGCAGAGCGGTCCACTAGGAAAAATTTGGACTCAATACGAAACCGTCTTTTGCGTGCCCGGCAAAGTAAAAAGAAAAAGGAATTCGACTGGGAACCCCCCGCCTCCCGCTTTCCATTCTAGGAAGTCACGGAAGCGAAGGGGAGCAACAGCCCTCACTTCTTCCTTTGCCCAAACCCCCCCAAAAAAAGAAAGCCTGACAAAAACAAAAGAACGAACAACAGCAGGTATTCTCATCTGGTCACCCACGATAATACTAATCTGCCGGTTTGCAGCTTGAGTACAGGAGAGCGGACGGGATCCTCTGTTTTCTGCAACCTGTGGTCGTTCGTGGAAGCTAATCATTTTGTCTAAATATATAATGTTTAATTGCATCATGCATGAAGACAGCCCAGGTAACCAGTGGAACTTAGGTCGTATGTAACATGCAAGACAGCGGGCGACCCTCCGCTATGAAGAGCTGATATACATGGATCCTTACAAAAGTACACCGTCTCCTCCGTCTCCGTCCGTTTGCTGTCTTGTTATTTTGTTACGACTTACGCCGCATCGTAGTCCGTGTCTTCTGTTCCTACTGATGAGCCTTGGGATCATATCGGAGGCCAGCAAGGCAGTATTTTCTTCCCGAACTGAGATTAGGCAAGGAATGTTCTGATGAGATTTCCCTCAACCCATTGCCCGGTCGACAGGCCGCCGTTTCGAATTCTTGTCCAGACTGCAAGATGGAAGAGGGAAAGTGCTGAACTTGTTTCCTGTTCTCGCATTTATTCGGCCTTTAGAGCCATGGGCAGGCGGACAGTAGCGGTCCATTAACGATCCCAACACTGCGACCGCGCAACGATCTGTGTAGAACACGCAGCAGCCATTGAGACTTGCCTATAAGCTATTTTGTAGATGTATGAGCGGCTGTAATACTAGACTGCGATGGCCAGTGATCATGGGAGAGACTACTTCCGAGGAGCGGTCCGGAGTATGCTGGCCGAGGGTCCAGATAGACCTCCGATTCCAAAGACATGGTCATTTGCCATCAGATCGCTGCACTGTCTTGGTCCTGGCTATATATTCCACTGCAATGATCGGGGTTGAAAGGAGACTTACACAGTGTATGAAACGACCGGAGCCGAGGAGTCACCATGTGTTCTCCTCCTCGTCCTTCTTCTTTTTTTCTTCTCCTTCCAAATTCAAGAAGAAATGAAAATTGAACTCGAACACAAAGACAGGAAGAAGGTGATGCAGCAGAGAACAACACATTCAGATGCGATTCCAAAGCTATAATGTCTTCGAAAGGGTGTATCAGATCAGCGTGAAAGCATTGCTACCGTTAGTCATTGCACGGAAGCGAATCGTCTACATACGCTACATTCGCCGCTTCCTCGATCTCCCCTCTCTACGACGGACGCGTATTTGTGTATGTTTCTAGCAATCGTTGCACCAGCTCGTCGTCGCCAAGCCCAAGTATATTCCCAAAAACCTCCTCTTCCTCATCGTTCTCCATTTCGTCTTCCCTTCGCATCTTTTCCTGCTCCTTCTCCTCCTCCTCGATCTTCTTCTGCTTTTCCTCTTTTCCAAGCTCCCTCTCCCTTTTCCTCTTTTCTTTCTCCTCGCCCTTCCTCTTCGTCTTTTCATCTTCCTCATACTCCTTCTGCCTTTTCATCTTCTCCATTTCCTCCGCTCTCATCATTTCTCGCAATGTGTTCCCGTGATTGGGCTCGTCGTTCACACGATACACGTTGACTGGGCTGCCGGGTTCGACCTGGTCTTGATTCGTTGGCACACCAACAGGCATTGACTGATGTTCTTGTTGGTCGCCGTTGATTTCTGCTAAATTCCTAGCCTCTTCTCGCTCTGTTAAGACCAGAAGGATTCTGTTCTCCATGAGTGATGCTCCGGAATTTAAGTGCTTCCGCCGTATCATGCGCTCCGTTTTGGAAGGTCGCACTCCCATAACCTCAGCATAGATAATCTCGTGGCCGCGACTGTCAAGCTGCCGAAGCAAGCGATCAATCATTCGATGGGTCACTGTCGGCAAGCTTGCATAGATTTGCGACGTGAGGCTGGCATTTGGCCCGCATTCACTTGCCGCTGCGTGCCATAATAGTCTGTTGAGTTCGTCTCTACTCAAGTGCGCTGGGACTATTGTACAGCCTTCCACAGCCAGAGTGACGAGTAGGCTGACGAATTTGGCTGGCGCAAGGAAGGATGCTACGAAAAGCTCCCATTAGTCTATTGAGGCTGCAGTAAGGGGGGGGGGGGGGGGGGGGGGGGGGGGGGGTAATCTCAAGGTATAACGTACTTTGAAAGCCATCTATCTTGGAGAATGCCCAATCACCTATGCGCCATAGCTTTGACATATGAATGAAGCGCTGAACTTTTACGGTCGATTCATCAGTTGTAGAGCTGCAGAACGATGCGTTGCTCTCTGAGGTTCTGGATAGTGGCTGGACTGCAACCCTCTTTCGGTTAGCGAGCCTACCAAGGAAGGATCTGAAGAAACCCCTTGTCGTGACCTCCGCAGCCGTTCGGTTACGATTAGTAGCGGCGGACTCGGCACGTGGAGCTCCAGTAATATCCTCATTAGCGTCGGTGTGAACCTGCGGTAAATAATCACGACTTGGAGAGAGATTGCGCTGGTGAGACATGTTGGAGTCGTCATGGTCGTGGTCGTCATTGTTTCCGACCTCCTTTGTCATCGAAGGAGCTTTCTGAAGTAATCTTCGCACTTGATCGGCCGTCAATGGTGGATTGAAAGCTTCGCCAAATTGGAGGAGCACGGCATCGTCCATGGCACAGGCGGTGGCGATGAGGTTCTCGATCTTAGCTTCGTCTGAATTTGGCGGACACTTCTGTTCTTGATTGACGGAAAGATCGCTTTGGCCTTCCACCGCCGTCGGCGTTGACTCATCATCGGCTGGTCGATTGGCAGGAGAGACGCTCGGTGAATTTGCCGCTTTAGTTGATTCATCAGGGGATGCAGAAGCCTCTTGCATCTCCTGTAATGGGCTTTCAGCTGCTCCGCATGACGCGTGAGCATCCGGATTGTGGTGATCGCGTGAGTTGTCACTACAAAGAGCATTGGCTGCTTCATCCGATCCATCAAGCCGGTCAAGCAGTGGCGAGACAGCTTTTGTCGTGGTCTCTGGACCATTCTCGTCCTGAATTTCTTGAGATGTTCCAATGCTGCTGGTGGGCTCTTCAAAGACGGATCTCTCTTCTTGCTCATTACCTATGGCTCGTCGTGTGTTGTTCGGCGTGTTAGAATGCTGACCTGGACACTTACGCCGCGCACGTTGCACCTGCCTGCCCCTGACAAGCACAATCACCCGATCTCGTGCTAGACGTTGTTGCTCCTGCGAGTCGCTAGAGCAAGGTCAGTCGTTTGATACCGGCAAAAGAGCCACACCACTCGTATCTATTGACGTACACCGTAAATGCTCTGTAAAGAGTTAAGATAAGCAGCATCTTCTGTCGAGTCGCGGCGAGACTTTCATTGATCTTCCCGATCCTTCCGGTAAATCGAGACCAGGCAACTCGACGCAAAACTGAGATGGAGATATCTTCAGGACCGATGCGATCATTGGGCGGAATGTCGGCACCGGATTTACGCAGAAGAGTTACAATCCTCTTCACAAGACGTTCTGCTTCCTGGAGACATGATGTCGCCAGGTCAATGCCGTTGGCGTTCCAGCCGTGCGTCGTCTCGTTTTCTTCAAGAAGCCTCTTGATTGTTTCGATGTGAGCTAATGTGTCGACAATCGCATTTGCCAATGTGGCGAGCTCATCAGGCGCCTCTCGATACTCGCCAATGAGTGTTGTGAATGTTCTTGCCAAGCTGAAACCAACCTGGACAAAGGTCAGTATGGCACTAGCCTCTTCCAAGCCAGTGGGCATGGTGTCCGTTGCTCGCTGTATGATCAGTCGCTCACCAGTATCTCATCGCATCACCTGAGGGACACCCGGGGAATCTGTGTATTTAACAACTTGTGTGATGCTTTATGCTGCTCACGAGGCTGCACGCTTGGGCACTGCCGCTTCTCTCGGCAAATTTGCTGTACAGGCTTGTTGCTGCATTGCTGCGCTTAGCTGCGCCTTGTGCGCGGACAGACGAGCCAAGAACTAGGGGAGACGAGAGCTGACACGGGTGCCACTGAATGGCTGCAAGTCCTCTCTCCGTTCCTTCCTCTTAAGCCACATGTGAGTGTACACGATGAACGTTTCAACGTCTCCCGACGAGCATCGTTTCTAGCCAGATTTCTAACTCGTTTGTCTACAGCGAGACACTCCATCTACCAAGATCCTGGCTTGAAGTGGCTGAGGCACCGGCGAATACAGACATTTGGTGGCTGCGCCCCGTCTTCTAGCAGAGTATTGAATATTCAGGGTCGTGCGCATATCATTTTCCGTGCAAGTTTCAGAACAGTATGAATCCCGGCTTATCATTGTTCTTGCGCGAAAAAGGTTAGACAGAACCGACAGGAGACGAAAGGGGATAGTCGGGCATAGCATTGTGGGTTAGTGTCTTAGAGGCCTATGTGCGTACATGCATCGATTGATGCCGCACATCCCGGAAAACGTTTTGATTTTGCAGTAATGGTATAGAATAAGCGAGACGCCCAGAGGGCCAAGAATGAGGCGCAACATGCGTCTATAGCGCATGCTGTCAACAACCGCGACGATTGCGGGGCTTGGCTGATCGAGAACCTTGCGATGCACCACACGATTTGAGGATCCCGCGGGCCACGTGAAAACGCGCGTGGGATGAAGAGTGATTCATGGTGTATGGATGAGAAGACCGTCGTATATTGCTTGGTTGCACTCCCTGGGCCTCATCCGCAACATAGCAGACCGGGTCGAGGCGTGACTTAGTCGACGATCGCGATTCAGCTTCTCTGCAGGAAGGCCTTTCGCTTGCTGAGTTACGACTTGTCATATCATCAAGTGTGGTCCAGCGGCCGACCAGGCTTGGGCGGTGACGCCGTGGGGTTTGCATAGCCCGCAGGGAGCGGTCTTCGTCTTCTTGCAAAGCACAGCATCAATCGACGTTCCGCGGAAGCTCACGTCTTCAGCAGACCATAGAAGCAGGCTGCGGTGACTCCGTGTATCCCGCGTGTCAGGAGACCAGAAGACAAGCAGTCTCACTCGCTTGATGACAGACGGAACCTGGCGGTAGTGCGTCTTGGCATCAGCTACGCCACCGATGAAGTCCAAGGGCCAGGCAGCCAGCGGCGTGCTAGGCAAAGTTACTTTTCAATAGCTGACTTCTTACAAGCGATGCTCATGAGCGGCCAGATCGCAGCAGCTCTGCATGACCAGGAAGTTGACTGTCTACCTGTAGGCGGCTCGTCGACGACAAACCTTTCTCATCCATGATTTCTCCCGTGTCCAATGAAGCTACATCATGTTGACCACAGTAGGAGGTCGACAGAGCTGATGTCAGGTAAGTTCGCCATGCGCTCTCCAGTGGCGCGTCTATTGTTGGACATTAAAGGCAAGTAAGGAAGGGACGTAAAATCATCGCATATTGTTATCACTGATCTCTCCATACATGTTTTTCTTGCTGGCTATCAGAGGACGACGCACTCTTTCATCGTCAGGCTGAATGGCCGCTACCTTGTCCCCAGAAGACTTGAAGCTTGAACATATCATTAAAATAGAAAGTGTACCGGTAGATGATGAGGAATGGCAGATAGATAGCCCTCGGGGTTTCTGCCAGGATACCGTACGGGGACAAGAAGAGCTACAGACTCACGGCCGGACGACCTACTTAGTAAGAAGTGCGCTTACTTTGCGATCGCACGAGTCCCTAATGTGTCATAGGCCTCAGAAAATGAGTTATCACTGGTACTCGAGAGTCTGGACACTGGAGAGCTGAGGCCGCCATCGGAAAAGACGCCCCCGGTGTCTGCGATTGCCGTTCCAGCAGCGTCCGAGTATCTCGGACGTTTCCCAGGATGTGTTTGCAATAAGAGCTGTCGTGAAAGCACGGCCGCCAACTTCATCGTCAAGCAGCGCAATGTGAAGAGTCAAATCACAGATCACCTCTATATGAGGGAAGCGCCAGGAGCTACTGCTATCAAGCCTGCAGTCGATCTCTTCGTATTCTGTCGGAGTAGGGCAAGCGCTGATCTACGCAGAGCGTTCCAAGCGCTGGAGAGCCTGGAGTACCCGAACGGTGTGCTAGTCGTCCATGTCCTAGATGCAACAAACTCGTTGCTCGCTGAATCTCTGGCACAGCGGAACGACTTCGATTTCGTCCGCGTTGACGGGCAGCATCTTCGACTCAATGATCTGGAGTGGGCGTTTGAGCTAGCACAAGGGGATGTTGTGATAGCAGTCGACTTAGTAGGTTCAGCTTATGCCCTGACTCTTTGGTCAGTATGCTAATGCCGATCAGGATTTCTGTTCCAGCGTGAATGATATGTTGCAGGCGTCGTCTACAGCTTTTGCTCCTTGCAAGAACTTGCAGGGAACAACGTTACGACGAAGAGCAGGCTCTGAAATCTCGGCAACATGATTCTATATTCTCTGTGTTCGATTGTGTGGATTCTGATTCTGGAACTTCGATAGACTGCATCAATCTTATACCAAATTGTGATTAGAGGCATAGTAATACTTTGGATCAATATGCGGCCGAGTCTTCAATGCATAGACACTCAAGTAGTTACAGGTCCTCCGCCATAGGCTTCTGCTGTTGATCAGTAAGGCGTTTGGCAGGGCAGACAGTGCAGAGTATCAGATCTACCAGACGTTCGGTACGGGCAGAGCAACGCATTCGCAAACAGTGGTGGGAAGCAAGCCTTGACGATGTGGGCAACCGATACCGTTCACTCTATGGTCGTTACCACGAGGCAAGTCTGCATTGAATGAAGTTAGCTTGCGGTACTTCGTGAGAGCTACCCAAGGATTGACATTTGGATGCACAAAAAAGCAAGCAGAAACTCTAAAACCATTCGGCCGCTTTTTTAGAAAACACTCACGTGGTCTCTATGCCGCGGCTGACGACTTGGGTAGCTTTAGAAGTTTAATCTAGATCAGCAGCTTCTTTTGCAACAATACTCCTGGAAGAAACTTTTTCGTCTCACGTTCTGCATACGATTATTGTGAAGCTACATGCCCGAGTGTACGCTCAATGTTCCACTGTCAGCTTCTGATTCATATTCGTGGGCTATTGCATACTTCAATCAAGTGCTTAGTAGCCTCAGTTAATCTCTTATTGGCACGAGCTCAGCGCTGTGTCTTCTCATACAGATGATCTTGTGTTCCTGCTAGAAATCAAGACGACGCTTGTGAAGCGACTACCGAGCCTAGCAGGCCAATGGCTCTCCAGGTCTACTCAAGACTGCTTCAATTTTCCTACATGCCTTACCGGAAACCTTGTTCTTCCCACGTGGTTCATGGGCCCAGCGACAAGACGCCGGTACGGGCAAAAGTGCCGAGAACGCAGCCCTCCTTGACTCGAGAAGATCCTTGGTCCAATTCTAGAGAGGGCAAGAACGCAGCAATCTTCAAGGCGGCTTCTCAAATTCATCTCTCTCGCTTCGCGACATTTTGGGACCGCAGCTTTCCAAACTTCGGCTTCTCGCTCCGCGGTCTTCTTGGGCTTTTCAGCTCCGTTGATGCGAATGCGCCTTTCGCCTTATCTTTGATGCGCCGCGTGATGCGCTTTGGAATCACGGCTGGGGTGGCGTAGAGTGCAAGACGCGAAAGGTCTTGGTGTCTGCGGCACAAGTGTCGTCCTCGACTAGCATGAAGCCACTACCAATATTGTCCCCAACTAGCAAGGGTTGACCGATGAGTCCAGAATCACAGTGCAGCGACATCTGTTCAGCATCAGCACAGCAAGCAAGACAGGCCTCCCTCCTTTGGGACGATCAGACGAGGCGAGCATTGGCTGTACTTGGCTGAATATACCATTTGCGGGCTCAAGATGGGTGCAATAGCGGTCGTCGGCAGAGCTGAAGGCCATCAGCGAACATAAAGGCGGCTCATCTCCCCGGCATATCGAGTCTTTTTTAATATCCCTCAGCCCAACTTATATTCTCAGCTTTGAAAATCTTTCGATAAAATGCCTTCTATCCTTGTGGCATCTCTCGTCCTAGGACTGGTCGCCGCAGCGCCCAATCCCAACCCCATTCCCCAGGGCTTCGACTTTGGTGTAGTCGACTCTGCGCCTGAGCCCACTGCTCTGGGGCCTCCTGCGGACAAGACGATCGATGCAGTCACCTATGACCGTACTTCGGCCGTGGCTGCGGCGTCGTCCCAGGTTCTAGCTACAGCGGTACCCAGTGCCAAGGTCAAGCGGACTGATGATGCTCCTGTATGTCCGACAGAAAAGCAGCCTACGGGGTAAATCTCCTCATCCACGTGAGCAATGGATTCGTGAGCTAATTAACAAGCAGAGCTGGTGTCTTGACAAGGAACCCAGATAGTGCTGCCGCATTCCGCGACAATCAGGCGTATTCTGTGGCCGCTAATAGCGCTCCTGCTCCAGCTGGCTATAGCAAGGCATTCACGGACCTTAAGGCCAGTATCGAGCAGATTGGTTACCTTGGCCTGCGAACGGTCGACAGCTATGATCCAGCGCTCTGCGCCGAGCACTGCGACCCGGAGCACGGCTGTGTCGCTTTTAATCTCTACTTCGAGCGCGACCCTTCCTTCGCCACCGACCCCAATTCTTGTCCCAACCCTCCCTCGACAACCAACATCAAATGCACACTCTACGGCTTTGCCGTTGCCTCTGGAGGAGCGACTAATAAGGGTCAATGGCGCGACGGCTTCGAAGTCGCCATTGCGGGTTCAAATGGGTATAATCGCAAGCCGCTTACTTCCCCCGACATCGACAAGTACGATGGTCCAACAGAACTGCAATGCGCGATCAATGCTCCGCTCGACCCCGACACCGGAAAGAATACCCACGTAGGCTCAACCGCGTTCAAGACGACTTTCGATCCCTCTCAATGTGCTGCAGCATGCAACACTCATAACAACTACCACCTCTCGCACCGCAACCCGAACGATGGAACCTACCCGCCTTGCAACTTCTTCAATTCGTACGTCCTTTATAAGAACGGCGTGCCCGAGAGCTTAGTCTGCAGCATGTACTCCCGTGCCTGGGACGAGTCGTACGCGGTAAACTGCGGACAGTGGCGAGGTCACGACGAATACACTGTAGGACAGTCGGCAAGCTATGCGTTACAGGACCGCTTGCCCGGCGCTTGCGAGGCGCCAAGGACATGGGATGGCACGGCGTGCGTGGAAGGCGCTGCTCCTCCCGGAGCCAACGCCGGCTGCAAAGGCGCCACTTGCACGACGTTCCAGCAGTGCAGCTCCGACAGCGATTGCGTCTGTGTCACTTCGGCCGAGGGCCCGGGCTACTGCGTCCCCGGCTCGACGCCCTGTGCCAACCCGTCCTGTGAGACATCCGCGGACTGTGGGACCGGCTTGGTCTGCGCGGTCGACACGTGCTGTGGCCGGCCAGTCTGCGCACCAGTGGCCAATGTCTGTGAGAATCCGATGCGGAAACTGATGCGGATGGCCAGGGGACTAGCAGTAAGGGCGGAAGAGGGCGAGAATACACTTGCTGGGGCGTGGGATGAGGATGCTGGAGCTGTGGTGCCGCACATGGAGGCGGACGTGTGAATGCTTGGAAGTGGATGGAAGACCGGTACTGAGGGTCTACATGATTAACGATGGGGCGTTCTGCGGCGGTTTTGGAGGGAGTCATAGTTGCTTTTTGTGATGATTGTATTTCGTCATGCCCGGATACCCTATTGTCTTAGCTCTGTCTGTCGAGAAATCCTGGCTGCGGTAATGGTGAAGGCTACAATCTTTTGGCTGAGAATCGCGGCTGGGGAAAGCCGTCGGGTTCTTGCATGACAATTAAGCCTCTATCGAGGTCGTGTATTCTGAATTCGATTGGTTTGCTGCTGCCTTCCACAGCTTTTCCGCCTCGCGAAATGACTGTTGGGCCTTCGTAGACAGCTCAACCATTTCATATTCGATGATGTCCTTGGCACGCTCTGCCGGCCTATAAGTAGGCCATCCATCGTTTTTCTACTCGGGAAATAGATCACAGCTTTTGGCAGTGACATACTTTGCACCAAATTACGTTAGAGAATGCACAAATTGCGTGCCAGATCATTGGTAAATGCTAACAGCTTCGCAGCGGAATCCCGTATCATACTTTCGATTCGTCATATCCAATGTCTTTGGAGAGGAACAGCTCCATTGATCATGAACGGTCATGAGCTGAGAGGAAAGCGGAAGATCAAATGACCAGTACGTACTGTACGGGACAGGCTGAATCTTGGATCCTACCTCCTACCTTGATGATGATACATCATGATTAGTGTTTTGGTATTTCGCCGTAGCGCCGGTACATGCTCCGATGCCGGAACCCCCGCGCGAAGCTTCATTTACCCTCGGGCTGTAGGCAAAAGCTGCCTTCCCGGTCTTTGACATCGCCGGCACAAGAGACTCACACGGTCACCATGTCCGCCCTTCGCCCGTTGACCGCTCGATTCGCCACCGCCTCGCAGAGCGCATTCACTTCCCCCGTCTCTTCTACAGCGCGCACCTTTCCGCGACCGGTTGCCGCGAAGCTCCAGCAGCGACGAACCATGGCGTCGCAGATCCCCAAGATCAAGGTCAAGAATCCGGTGGTGGAGCTCGATGGAGATGAGATGACCCGGATAATATGGCAAACGATCAAGGACAAGTTCATCCATCCTTACCTGGACATCGACCTCAAGTATTACGACCTGGGTCTGCCATACAGAGATGAGACGAACGATCAGGTGACGCTGGACGCGGCCGAGGCGATCAAGAAATACAGCGTCGGTGTCAAGTGCGCGACCATCACCCCGGATGAGGCGCGAGTAGAGGAGTTCAAGCTGAAGCAGATGTGGCTGAGTCCCAATGGCACCATTCGAAACCAGCTCGGCGGCACTGTATTCAGAGAGCCCATCGTCATCCCACGAGTCCCACGTCTAGTACCCGGCTGGAAGAAACCGATTGTGATCGGCAGACACGCGTTTGGTGACCAATACCGGGCCAAGGACAGCTTGATCAACGGCCCAGGCACTCTCGAGATGGTCTTCACGCCCAAGGGCGGCCAGCCGGAGAAGATCAAGGTCTTCGAATTTGACGAGAAGCACCAGGGTGGTGTGTCGCAGACCCAGTACAACACCGTCGAGAGCATCAGTGGCTTCGCGCACGCCTCTTTCAAGCATGCCTTGAACTTGAACATGCCCATGTACATGTCTACCAAGAACACCATCTTGAAGAAGTACGACGGTCGGTTCAAGGACATCTTCCAGGAGATCTATGAGAGCCAGTACAGAAAGGAGTTTGAGTCAAAGGGCATCTGGTACGAGCACAGGCTCATCGACGACATGGTCGCTCAGATGGTCAAGAGCGAGGGCGGCATGTTGATCGCCATGAAGAGTAAGTTGGAGATCCCAGCTGAAGCAACTTTGAACGGAAATGCTGACAATCGACCTCCGTAGACTACGACGGTGACGTCCAATCCGACATTGTCGCCCAGGGCTTCGGTTCCCTGGGTCTCATGACCTCGGTCCTCATCACCCCAGATGGCAAGACCTTCGAAGCCGAAGCCGCCCACGGCACCGTGACGCGTCACTTCCGTGAGCACCAGAAGGGCAACCCGACCTCCACCAACCCCATCGCATCCATCTTCGCCTGGACTCGTGGTCTGGCGAAGCGTGGCGAGCTGGACGGCACACCGGAGCTGGTGAAGTTCGCCGAGAGCCTCGAGGAGGCTTGCGTACACGTCGTGGACCAGCAGGGCATCATGACCAAGGACCTGGCCATCAGCTGCGGGAAGCCGAAGGACTTCGTGACTACCGGCGAGTATCTCGACGCTGTTGAGAAGAGGATGAAGAGCGTGCTTGGATCGAAGTTGTAAGCGGTGACAACGCCTGGATAAACTGGGGAAGGGGGGAAGACATGGCATGGAATGATACCATCTAGGCCATTTGCTATAGCGAGCACATCTTGCATACGGGAATGGTGGTCTGCTTGCGAGACCTGAATCTCTTGTAGTATATCAGATTGACATCAACCTTATTTCCTTAGCGGAAGCAATGCCGACCGTTTTCTGACAAGGCTCCCGTTTCCGGAAGGAGGGCGAAGCCGATCGCGTTCCGGGCCGTGGCGACCCACTATCCGATATCTACAAGTGACGACAGCTCCTGGAATATCATCAGAACTATTTTGCTTCTTTTTACAGTACCGTACCGCATATGATCTACTATTGACATTGTCGAAATCACTCAATCTACGCCCCGTCGTGAAATTTGGGGCAGGTCAAAGCAAGAACGCACGTTGAACGCGCCAAACGACCTGTCTCACTAAGGACAAGCCCATCGCGATCGTCGACCCCAAGACGGGAAGGGGTTTGCTTCTACTGGAACATCTGACGGTACTACGCGGTTCGATACCACAGCAACTAGCAGCTGCCATCAGTCGTCGCGTTAAGTCGTCGATCATGAAAACGGTCCATGCGGCTGGGGAAACTCGCTAGAAATGTGAGAAAGTGAAATCCTGAAACTGGTTTTTGCACAAACCCTGCACTTTTGATTGATGCGAAGAGAAGACCAGAAAGATGTGCCTGCACTGTAACCCGATAACCTGTCACCCAATCCTCTTGGTAAATCCTCAAAAATGCCCGCGGACGGACAGACAGGACGTCGTCGCTGCAGTTGAAGAACATGGACTGCGTCGCTGCTGCAGTGCTACCAAGGGGGGCTCGAAGACTTCCATTTGGACGGATAGCGACACGAGCAAGACTCCCTCCCTGCGCGTGCAGTCGAAAGCCGAAAGTAACCTCCATGTCCTACCGCCAAGCCGGGGGGAAAGACTGCCAGATCTACATCCCACGTGCGGAAACAGCGGGCTTATCATGCGGCGCTGCGGCTGTGCCGCAAAGCTGGGTTCTCACGAGAGTTCGGCATCGGTGTTCCGGGCCACCCCCTGGTCCCAATTTCGCCATACACATGCCGTGCACCACGTGGACGTGTTTGTTCGAGTCAGGAATCATGGTTCTAGGAAGGGGGCAGTTGGGGGGATGGGCTTTCTTGACTTGAAACGGAGAATGTGAGACAAGCTGTCGGTAGTCGAGATGAGTCCTGCTAACAATGGCTACATGCTGAGCGCCTCCTGCGTCAAAGGATGCATAAGCGACGGTGCAGTAATGAAGTCATTTCTTGGTGCGCATGTTCGGAAGTGATCGAAGGACGGGTGAAAGATAGGCAGGGTCACAAATGGTCCATAGCATGGACTTCCAATTGACTGATCGACCTGGCAGTCTGGGTCTGCAAGTTTCAAGTGCGTGGTTGTATACCCGACTTGGTCATGGAGCTAGGGCAAGCAGCAGGGTGTTCCTGTTGGTGGCTTGGGGCCACGGTTCTATGAGAGTTCTCGCGAGCTTCCAGCCGCCAGCCATGTTGGGCAGGGGCGCCTGCGACTAAACCGTACCTTTGAAGTCAATCTGGTCGTGGGACTCTGGACATGCGATGAAAGTACGAAGCGATCCGACCTTACATGTTGGGGTTACGACCCTAAAGTAAGCAGAAAATGCTTGATGTTATGGCGTTGTTTTCGGCATTTTACTATCGTTTTTGAACAGCTGAGAGGACGCCCCTAGAATGCTCAAGTTGCTCGCAGCCTTCCACTAGTACCTGTAACTTCCCCCAACGCCCTTGAACCAATGCACGCGGCTGCCGCGGGCACAGCCTCACTTGGGGCACGAGCGATAGGATATCTTCTCGAGCAGAGCGCATTGACGTCGCACTGCTGACCACCCGCATCGGCAGAAACGGTCCAGAGGTATGTCGCATGATGCTACACTTTGTCCGCTACTCTGGGACGCACTAAGAGGTGATCTGAGCACCACCAGCCCGGGACCATTGGCAGAGAAGAGAGCCGAACCACTGCCATCCCCATGATCCCGGTGCTTATCAGAGACCTGAAGCCGGCACTGGACAGACCATGTGTTTGAACTAGGCCTGCACTGCCGGGGCCATGTTTCCTCTGCCGTGAATGGCGTCAATGCTTTGCTGGTGGTGTTGCTGGTGGTGTTGCGCACAGAGACATGTCAGGAAAATGGCCGCCGTATGCGCATATGCGGGACGCAGGTACAGGCCACTTGTCGTGCCTTTAAAAGGGGGGTAGCAACGACGCTGCATCAAGGTTTGCTCTGAGCGTGCTCGTCTTTCACTTCGTTCAGCACTTGTTCTTCTCCGATACCATCGACCAACTATGGTTGTACCGGCCAAGAGGACGAGAAATACCGCGTTTTCAGCTCCTCAGACGTACCAGGAGCCAGCACAAGCAGCCGAAACAGAACAAGTCAATCCCACGGTATTTTCGGGTTGCTCTGGTTGTACTGTCGGGGTACTAATCTTTTACCAGCATGATGATAGCTATGCGGAAAACCTCATCAGGGATGAAGCTAGTCAGCTCCACCGTCAAGCCTTGTCCGAGTACCAGCGCCAGCCGCACGCTGTCAATTCGCGTTCGCCCCAAAGTGAAAGCGACAGCCACCAAGAGCTCTTGGCACAGATAGGAAGGCAATATCGCTCTCACCGTCCTTCGGATGCTTCGCCAATGGAGCGATTTTTGACGGTCGGGGCAACTGCGGACCCCTTCCCGCTGTATGCCAAAAAGGCTCTCAGTGACATGGGCATCGACTATGGCTCCCTAGAGTCACTTGAGAGCCGGTCGAGAGCCGCGATAATGGCAGCAGGGGAGTGCGGTCCTGAAGTCGGCAGTGCTGACGAATCGACAGACGGCGGTAGCGTTCGGAAGGCCCAATCGTCTCCAATGGATGACCGGGGGAGGAGCAAGTCACTGCCAGTGTTGCAATGGCAGCGAGATGTAGCCGAACAAACCCAAGTGGCTAGAAATAGAAGGACCAGGACCGGATAGTGCTGCGGCCTGCTTGTGATCCCAAGAGGCTGGCAGATGTAGAGAAGATCTCAACTCGACGCTGTAAGATAAACTGTACGATTTTGAATAACAACTTCTCCAGATCCTTGACGGGGTCAAGCTCTAGCATTGCGATCCGCCACCCGTGACACGCTGCAGAGCGTGGGCAATGCATTCTTCAAGGTCCCTTGTCAGCCGTTCGAGCTCGTGCGGGATTGGAGACGAATCTCCCTCGAAAGTATCCCTTTGAGGCATTGCTTAGCCATACGACCTCGCCATCCTTCAGGTCACTGGCATAGATCTTGCCTTCGATACAAAGCTTTTTCTGCAAAGTCCAGCGTCGGGTCGTGCCCTGCTGACCGCCGCTCATGGATTCCGGAGTCACCCACTGACCGTCGCGCCAGAAATAGACGCTGGTGATCGAGCCGTCCATGATCTCGCCTTCGGGGTTGAACAGCAAGACTTCCTTGCGTTCGACGTAAGATTCAATGCCTGCCGTTGCCCTCGCACGGTCGTAGCAAAAGCGCTCGCTTGTCTTGTACATTGTAGTTTCGCTCACCTCGGTCGGCCTGTCGTCCAAGTATATCTCCCATTCAGGCGACGGGGGAGGATCTGTTGGCCGTCCCAAAGTGGATGGGAAGAGCTGCTCAATGGGGATTCTGGGGACCGGCATAATATCTGTCACTGTGCGGGAATCCGCATACACCTTGTGTTTCAGTCTCAGTGCATCAACATGTTGATCCGGATTTTTCGCGAGCCAGTGCTGGACAGCCGTCAAGAGCTGGCGAAGCAGCTCTGCTGGACTGCTTCGAGTGAATGAAGTACTCCATTTCGCCACCTGAAGTCTGGTCCAATGATGCTCCAGCATGTAGATTGGACATGACTGGTTACAGGAGGCCGCTGCATTTTCAGACGACTTGATGAGCATTGGATCCCATCGGACAGTTGTAAAGACGCAGAACTCCCCATTGCCTTCGAGATCCTGAGGGTTGCGCTTGGCGCCATTCTTCACTGAGCGCCCATACTCATCAAAGCTCTGTTTGGAAGGATGGTCGTAACTCGCGTAATCCATCGCGCGGGCCTTTTCGTTCCAGTGCTACCGTTCGTTCCCCTTCGAGCCCGAATTGCACGCCCTACTGACTACTGCAGGGCCGCGGTGCCCAGACTTCAACCTCAACACAAGAACGTCCCCAAAGAGTCATCAGCGCGATCCTGTCTCCGATACCGCCCGCTGGAGTTCCTCCGCAACGACCAGACCCGCCTCGGCGGCGCACCAGCCACGCTCAGTCCAACGGCCCTGACAACTAAGGCTGATTCCGCGCCGTCTGATTTGTCGGCCGGGTCTCTTATCAGTGTTTCGCCCAGGGTCCCGGGCGGTGAGCGGGCTGTCGCCGGCATGGTGGGGTACATGTGGCGTATGTACATCAGCCCGCCTGCAGCCGGGCTGGTATACCGTAGATAGGTCAGAACACGAGAAACACGGACAGCAGCGTGACGGGTAGAACGCAGCATTGCGGATGAAGAAAGTTAACAGGCTACGGATGTTTCACGAAAGTCACGAATGTGCGCTTGCATCCTGTGTGCGACCAGACTGTCAGAGGTTGTTTGCGGCACCTTGTATTTCTGTCGCAAACACTACTGAGCGACGTAATAACTGCTTGCCGGCGGCACACATGCGCCTGCCGCATAGAGTAGGATGTGTGTTCATGCAGGTGCTTATCAAGGGCTGATAGTGATAATGAATAATCGGTTGTCGCGGCATTGGGGTCGTCGTCGTTTCGCTGCAAGCGACTACTATAGGTATGTACAATCATGGCAGTCGCTGTGCGAGGCGAGCGGATAGTCACACAGCAGCAGGATTATTATTAGCTGTGAGGTCGTTCCCTTTCAACCGAGAGCCCGCCTTTGTGACATAAGACCGGCAGAGGATGTGATGGGCAA
>JBAOKB010000040.1:0-101191 GCA_037044905.1 Hortaea werneckii | reverse complement strand
GGACACGGCCCCTCGGCGACCGAGTTGCAAACTGACATATGGGAATTCTAGTCTTCTACCATCTCGATTACCTGAATGAGCCAAAGGAACCAAGGCCCACGCTTTTCCGACACAGAGTACAATCGGATGCTCGTCGACGCCTGCCAAAGAAGATCGATCTGAGTGCGATCAACGATCCTCTGCTTGAAGCCGCTGGAGTCTACGCACCAGCTTCCCCTTTGTCCCCCCAGAGTCCTTCCTCTCCTATGGAATCCCTCGGGTCCTCAGATTTCTTCGAGAAGCGTCCGAGATCGCCGGCATCAAAACGTGCAAAGACCCCGCCGCTCATTCCCGACGACGGCAGCGATTACGACTCTTATGACGAAGAAGAGGACGAGTCTCACCCAGTCGAGACCCATCTTCTATTACATACACAAGTGTACGCTCTCGCTGAGAAGTACGACATACCGGCGCTCAAAGCACTAGCGCGGCAAAAGTTCGAGATGGCAGTGGCGTGCAACTACGATTCTCCGGAACTCCCGGATGCCATCGAAGAGATCTATTGCTCGACACTAGATACCGACCGAGGGCTACGCGATGTTATTCTGGAGCTCTTCCGGTCTTACCCCGTATTGGCGTCGACACCCGACATGCTCCAAGTGATCAAAGATCTTCCGTCGCTGGCGATGGAGCTTTTCAAGCTGGAGCGCGGCATACCAATCTGAGACTAGAAGGCACACGCGGCCACTCACACTACCAACCCCTGCTCACCCGTCCACCATCCGCAAGTGTCCTGGCTTTCTGTACGCTTATGCACACTTTCTGGACTGCCACCGCCACACCTCCGCGGGCGCACGCGACGGAGATTGCGGGGAGACGCCCGCGCTAGACGCGATACAATGTCATGCGCACATCACCTGCATGAATCAGCCGAAAGTATACCAGAACAAGCTACACACACCGCCACAGATCTACGATGGGCCGTCGCCGCTCCTCGCTATGCCGACGCGAGGAGGGCCAAGTGGTGTGCCGCTTTGGATCAGGCGACTATACAAGATGATTCACCACTCGAGGAACATGACCTCGCCACTTGCGCCCACACACATACATACACACTACTGGAACATACATTCGCGATTCCGGCCAAGACAAAACAAATGACGGTAGCCTTTTAGCGTACTTGCGGGTCTAGGCAGTTCGGCGTTTCGATTTGATCATGGGACGGACTTATGATACCCACTCCGCACACACGGTCGTTCTTCTTCCCTCATGTCGTTTTAGCGATTCTCACGCGAAGGAAGATGCTTTCGGAGCCCTTTTTCTATCATACTCATTTTAACACTCAATAAGATACCAAAGCGAGCAGCGCTCCTTCCACCTTCCGCCCCATTTAGTGGCGCAGGGAAAAAAGACTTCTCTTCCAAGCTTCTAGACCTTCCTCCCTTCCCTCCCTCTTTCGCGTCAGCCGCTTGCCAAGACATCCTCATCGATCGCATCTGACGACTACCTGATCACGGTACTCTATTAGCCCACGTAAGAGGAAGCGCACGTAATGTCTCCGTCTCTCTCTGTCTACTCCGTCAGCTCACACGAACAACGCCATCAGAGATTCTCGCCCACTAAAAAACAGCTCACGTCTCCCTCCTTCTCCCACGCGCCTGGGGCCCTCCCCTTCGTCGTTACTGTACAACCATCCGTCGTGAACCCCTCGTGTCACGTTCGGCCTCTACGGCCCGACATAAGCACCGCATGTCACTTTCCTTCATGCGGGACTTACGACCTGTTAACCCGGCTCGGTAACTGACCACGGCTGTACTACTTGCTGCTCCCCCCTCCTCCCTCCCACTGCAACCGCTGCTGACTGCATATCCGCTCAAGATGCTTTGTTTCACGTTCCTTCCCCGTCCCCACTCTGTTTCGATGCTGTGTTGCTGACGACGTGTCCTGTCACCGCTATAGTGACCACCAAGGGGGTACATGCAAGTCAGCACGGGAGTGGTTTTAGCTTTTTGTGCTTTGCCGTGGACGCGTTCTTTGGTCCGACTCCGCGAAGCATTCGCTGCGTAGTAGGCTTGATGACTATTGGGCCTGGAGCAATCAGTGAAGAAGGGGAGTCGCTCAGCCACCCGCGCACGCACGCGCGCGTAGGGCTATAGCTCTGCGGTCTACAGGTTTCTCCAGCGAGTAGGAGGTCAAGCTGGGCTGTTCTATAGAGGCGCTATTGAGCAATCGCCTGGATTCGAGATGCTCAGCCAAGCGAGTAGTAAGATTTGCATCTTCCATGTAGGGCTGTGTCCCCAGGATCTAGGGCTGGCTGCACCTGTGAAGAACAGTGTCTCTGGCGAGAAAACTCTGTTGTTATATTCTTACTGGTCAGGAAGGTCAAAATGCTTATCTTGTTATTATGGCAGATTTGCGATTTCGCGTATCTGATTGGATCTGTAGAACAACCGGGTTTGCCATCCTCACTATCTCATTCTTACACCTGAGCTTTTCCGCTTCTTGCTAAGGACACAACTCTGATTCCCCGATATCCGATTGGATTGACAGCATCGGAGCTCTTACGATCCAGAAGATGAGCGACCTCGTCCGCGGCTTGCAAGGAGTGTTCAGCATCAACAAAAAAAGACGGGCACGACGCAGAAAGCAAGATGATCCGTGTTAGCTCTTATAAGTCCTCCTGTCTCCAATCCATAAAGCCTCCAAGCAGCCAGCGGCTGTCACAGTGCCAAGTGCCAGGACTTCAGCGCGGAGACGCCGAACAGAGGTCTAGGAGCGTTCATACTGGTCGTCTACTTTCTGCAGGAGGTCGTGCTTTAGCAACATCGGGCAGCTCCGAACACGACTCGAGATAATCGGGGGTGCGATGCCATAGCTGACTCGCAGAGCCTTAACAGGCGCGTTATGATCCTCGCGGGAATGCAGGAGTTAGGGCCTCGAGGGGAGGTGGCCTATAAGCAGTTCAATTATGCGTCGAATTGAAGATCGCTATAATGCCTTCTCTGACGCCTTCCCAGGGCACGTTTCTGTCACGAAACGTGAATAAAAGTTTTTCTCGGCCCCTAGAGCGTCCCTAATCGAAAGTGGCTTTCTGGTTCGTAGTTGGACAGCAATTACCTAGTAGGATCAGCGTGACTTGAAGGCCAGCGTTAGGGCGCTAGAGCGACACGTGCTTCTCACGCGCGACTCCAGCACAACTGCAAGTAGACATGTGTTGCCAAAAATTCTAGTGGTATGTATTCTTAAAACATGCAGACGCTTCTGCCATTATAATATGACACAACGACTCCTCCCGCCTCTGCGATCATCATCGTAATCATCGTAAGTTCTTTGCCGCCTGCGCTTTCTCCGTCCCGAGGATCTAGGGTCACTGTGCGCACCATACCCTGGCCTGTCGGGTCCCCGATCTCTCCTCGCTCTTGACAAGTCCTTGCGGATGATCTGCCGGCAGACGTCCACAAAGACCTCGGAGACGTTCTGGCGCCGGCGCGCGCTCGTCTCGTAGTACGGCACATTCCCCCACGCCTGGCTGACCTTGAACGCCTGGGATCTGGAGACTTTCCTGTCCTCCTCCAGATCGCTCTTGTTGCCTACTAGTACAATGGGGACATGCGGGTCCCCGCCCTTGATCTGGACGATTTGCTCGCGGAGCTCGCGCAGCTCTTCGAGGGAGGACATGGAGGTGATGCTGAAGACGAGCAGGAAGCCGTGGGCGTCGCGCATGTAGAACTCGCGCATGGAGGTGAACTGTTCGGTGCCGGCCGTGTCCATGATCTCGAGCATGACCTGGCGGCCATCGACGTCGATCTGCTTGCGGTAGGAGTCTTCGATCGTGGGGTCATAGCTTTCTATGAAGACGCCTTGGACGAACTGGGCTTGAATCGGGCTTAGCATGCTTCATTTCCCCACATTCGCGATGTTTGCGCGGATTTTCGCGTACCTGTTAAACAGCTCTTACCCACGCCTCCAGACCCGATGACCGCTATGTGGTATTCTCTGCGTGTCGCGTTAGCCTGAATTCGCCGCTACTCCAAGCTCTTTAATACTCATACCTCTGGTACCCAGCCCGCGACATGACACATCAGTGCACACTCGCGCGACCCCAACGCGCATCAAACGAATGTGCGCACTAAAGCAGACTGGCTTCCGTTCTCTGACTCCTTTCTACCTCGACGGAAAAGCCTCGCACCCTTGTCGTGAATCAGAGCTGGTATCAAGCTTCAGACTCTTAGCCCGAAGTAGGCGCTCGTAGTCGGTCGTGTTTGTTGACAGTATTCCTAAGTCGCAGAGACCACAGTCACAGGATCTAACCGTCCGTGGAGATGAGGTTGCGTTGGTGCACAAGAAGGGCAGAAGCGCTGGCAGCACAATGTGACACCTCGGAGCTATGGAAGTGATAGGTTCAAAACGAATCTGGCGGGGGGGCAGGCAAGGCAAGGAAAGTCGGATGGTGAGATTTCGCATGCAGGATACGACCGTCGGTACCAACCAGCGTCCAACAACCAGGAAGGGAATTAAAGACACAGATATCCTATCCGTGGCTCGACAGAGTATCACGTCCGAGCCCCATGGTGGCCGCGGTGCTAGCGATATTGGTTTAGGTTCGCGGGTGTAAACGATGAAATCTTTCCCAGGTCAGCACTGCACGTCGGCTGGGCGGAAGAGCAGCCGAAGGCCCTTGACTCAAAGGGGGCACGTCTACCGCTACCTAGTCCCGTACGCCGGCACTGTCTTGCAGCCCAATGGCAATTTTCTCTTTCCTTCTGCACACACTCATTCGCTGCTGAGTCTGCTTTTCTATCCCAGTCGATCCTTCGAAACTACTGCACCACTGTCGACGCTGGTTCTTGACTGAGGAGGGGAGGCCTATCGCGCACCGGCGTCTCCTTTCGCCTTTCCCACGTCCTGGGTCGACAGCGGCACGACAAGCCACGCGAAACTATGATGAGAGAGATGTGGAGCCCGGGTGACATCCGTACAGTGCCCCTGGCGCGGGAACGCCCAATGACGTGGTTCTAGCGAGTTTCCAGAATGACTTTAACGGAATGCCTCGAAATGCAAGAAGGAAAAGGCGCGAGTCGCCCGCCGATCATCCAGGCACACAGATGATCATCAGGTACGCGCGTGTAGCAGCGAGATTGCCGGGCTCGCCAGAGCAGCTCCATGAGACGGACGAGAGACGTCAACGACTCGCAACTGCCGAGGGTTATCTTCAGACGCTGGCGGACGCGACGTCAGTGGCAGCGCGCACCTCTCGGGGTTTTCCGAGAGACGAGACAACGTCTGGGATTCGTCAGTGGCTGCCAGGTCGTCGTTTCTTGGCCTGACGGATAATGACTAGACAGTCAATTCTGTCTTTTCTGTCGAGGACCTGAAGGATGCCTTGGATCCCGACAAAGCTGGGTTTCGCAAGACCTACTACTGCCAAGCCATCCGACGACTCTTCGTAAAGACTCGTATTTGCAAGCTTTCAATGACGGCAAATGTGGCGTACGCCTATCCGTGAAGCCTATCCCGGCCGACTTAGGAACCACGTCAACCAAAGCAAGGGTGTGGCCTATTCACAGTGCCGAGCGCAAGTACGATGCCTGAGATCCGTGAGATGAAGGAAAAGTAGATCGTTGTCCTGGAAAACCCCAGTTTATTTCTCTACTCTACACTAGCCAGCGTTGTCAACTAGTGCCTTGCGACTCTAAGCCGACAAAGCAATAGTGATCAACGCGACTTAGTCTCTAAGGACATTGCAGGGCCACAAAACTCACTATTGTACACATGCCCGCCATCAACACCCAAACGCCTTCCATAGGTTCTCGTGAAATATGCCAGTGGTCCTTCCAGCTCCGGAGAAGCAGGGGAAGATGAACATGACAAGGCCAGAAGAAGCCTGACCACCTCCGTACAGAGGATTTAGATGCAAGTCTCCTCAGATCATGAAATTGCCCAAAAGAATGTCGTGAGTTGGTCGTAATAATGCTCAAACAAAGAAAGAACCAAGACTTTGCCTCTGATCGCCTGTACACCAACATCACCCCTGCGAAAGGAGGACCCTTTCTTGGTGAGACGGCTACAAGTACCACAGATCATTCTCCCGATTCTTATGAACTTTGGGAAGGACAGGGCGGGAAACAGATTTTCCAGCCCCCTTGTCCTCGGCCACGTACTCCATATGCGCAATCGCCCAACCGATCACGCGACGAGCGAGGTACGTTGGAATAGGAACATTGGATTCATGGAGACCTATGTGGTTGTCGCAGAAGATCCTCGCGAGGCGGTCACGGCCCTCCTTCTCCTGGTATGGGAAGCAGGTGTTGTCCCCGGCTCGCTTGCGCAGGTTGGCGGCCACCGCTTCTAGGGACTGGTGCTTGTGCTCGTACAAGACGCCATTAGTCTCAGCAGTGTGAGTAGGGGTACTGAAGCCGGCGGCGTCTTTGGTGTTAAGAGTGCGGTTGGGCTCGTCGAAGGAGGGGGCAACTTTATCCTCGCTGGCTCCGAACGAAGTCTTCTGAGCCCGGGCGTCACCAATAGGCGTCCCATTGCTCGTCGTCGTCGTTGTCGTTTCTGCAGTGTTCCGCCACTGGTCCACCGTCAACCTCGGATGCATCTTGAGCTTCGTAAAAGAAGCGCTGCCCTTCCTCGCAGTGTGGTTGTAAGTGCATACCTCATCTGATTTGAGACTGAGGAGACCTTTCCCGCTGAGGAAGAAGAGGCCCTTCGGGTTACGCGGTGTGGAAGCTCGGTTTTCCGCCTGGATACGGCTCATGGTCTTCGCAAGATCTTGCTCAACGTGCTTTAAGATGCCCAGCGATTTGTCGGTGGAGACTTCAATGACGTGCAGTTGGAGAGAGTCAGTCGCCCAGCTGCAGGCATTCAAGCTCCGCGTAAGAAGTGCGCATTCGGTCTGAATGTCGAGCGCTGCAATGGTACCGGAGAAGTGGTCATTATCGTCGAGAGTGCTCTCCGACTCTGCGAACTTGTCTGAGGTAGGTGAGCTTCCTGTGCTGCCAGACTCAGTAGCTCCACATGGCAATGGAAGGCCAGAGCGGAAGACCACGATGCTCTGTGGTGCGTTGCTGTCGTTGTAGCCATGCTTCTCGATATGCTCAACGAAGAGCGTCTCGAGCTTGGGTGCAGTGACTTCGTGCGGGCCAAACATGTGGACGCTGGTGCGATATTGAATAGCATGCTTCATCTGCCGCGATGCAAAGGCGATCAGGTACGAAGGCTTCTCGCCTCTGCAACCGCTGAGAGAGCTGATCTGTATACCCACCGCGAGCTCTTCATGCGGAGATCTGCCTATGGCTGCTGGCGTTCGGGCGAATATCTTACGGAAAATCCTGCTCACATATCTGGCTAGCCCGCCGGACTTATCATTCATGATCTCCCGACGCAGACTGTCGATGTGGATACCGATCGACTGTACACCAATCTTCTCGCTGTTGCAGACTGATTTCATAGTCTTGAAAATCTCCGCGCGATTGGGACTCTCCTCGACCGAGAACAGGACCACAACATTGCTGGAGTCTTTTTCTGAGGCGGAAATGGCGCTGGAAAGCTGAGCGCACCATTCAGATTTGCAGGCCTTATCCTTTGCATACAGCAGACGAACAACATTGTCGTGGACAGTAGGAAGCGGACGTGCTGGCTCCTCAGCTGGCAACCGCGATTGCTTTGCCTGGCTCCTCACAGCACCTTGAAACTCGCCCCAGCTGCGTGATTTGACGGGGAGAGTAGTACCCACTTCTGCAAAGATGATGTGCGTCTCCTTCATACGGCTCGATTCGTAATTCCTGCACTTCGAGTAGTGAAACGCCCCTTCGCTGACCAACAGCTGCGCACCATTCTCGTTCAGTGACTGCTCCAAGGGATCCTTGTCTTTCTCCCCTTTGAACTTCTTGACACGAGGCTCATGAAGGTCGTAATGAGTATGCGACTGCGTTTGCTTGGGAATGTAGCGCAGCCGCAGCCCAGCGATTTCCCTCTGGAAGGCCTTGTCGCCGCTGCGGTGGAATGGCTGGTCAGGCAGGATCGAGCATAGCTCAGGTGGCACATAATATGGCCATTTCTGCGATCCGAGGTTGACGCACGGTAGGTGAGTGTAGTTCAACACCGTGCCGTCCCCAGCGTAGAAGTCAGAAACGCGGACTTCAACACCATGGACTGAGCTGGGAATCTTTTGGTGATCTGGCGTCTTATCGGAGAAGCCATGGATAGTTTTCACCCAGCCGTGCTTTGGGCTCAAGATCTTGACCTTCGTGCCCTTCAGTACATCCGACATGAGCTTTGTGCTGGTAGCGTCAAGCGAAGACGCAGCCTTGCTGAAGTGCGTCTCCATGAAGCTAGCCAGCGAAGTCGATGGGAAGAAGAGCTGATGGCATTCCTTCTCGCGGAGGGTCACGCCACTGTGGTTATCGCCGACAGGGGTTGCACACTCCACATTAGCCAGGTGTAGCGATTTAGCAACACCCGTCCGAAACTCTACCCCGCGGACGACAGCGTCTGGCAGAGGCGAGAAGAACTTATT
Source organism: Hortaea werneckii (assembly GCA_037044905.1). Taxonomy (NCBI): domain Eukaryota; kingdom Fungi; phylum Ascomycota; class Dothideomycetes; order Mycosphaerellales; family Teratosphaeriaceae; genus Hortaea; species Hortaea werneckii. The sequence continues at coordinate 92,691 of JBAOKB010000040.1, read as the reverse complement.
CCCACGCACGACGAGCTTCTGCTGCGGGCTAGTGGCGAACTCGTGCTTGAGCAAAGCATGAAGACATTCCGCGCCTTGTCCGCCGCAGGGCCAACCTGAGCCCGTGAGACCTCAATAAGGCTCCGCAGCCCACCGAACGACTTCTCTTGGATGCCGACACTGAAGAAAAACCAACGGTAATTCTTTTCCGCAGGCTGAAGCTCAGATCCCGCCCCGTCGATCTTGGCCTCACCCTTTTCCAGCTCAATCCTCTCAACATGAACCCACCGCACCTTCGCCCTCCCCTCCTCATCCCTGCCCAAGCAAATCCGCTCCCAGACCCCCGCACCGTCCGGCCGTCCAGACCCATCATAAACCCCAACCAAAGCGCGATACTTCCTCTCACCCTGAAGCCGCATATCATTAGACGAAACAAAAGCCCTCCCATCCACATCCACCACTACTCCATTCTTCGCAAAGTTCCCATCCGTGTACATCTCCCGCTTGGACTTCTCCATCACCGCCTTCACAACCGGCTTCGTCTCCCTCTCGTCCGGGGAGCGGAGGACCTGCCCATCCTCTTCTTGCTCGGGATGGGTAGCCTGCGCGGTGTACAGGAAGAGTTGCTCCGCTGGGAAGGACGTCGGGCGGAAATCGATGATGGGCATAGCGATTGCTATAGGACGATCAGGATGGAGGATCCCCTCGATCGGGGAGGGAGTGGTCGCCATTGTTGGTTTTTGTCGTCTTCCTCTCTCTCTCTCTCTCTCTTGCTGGTTAGGAGGGGTAAAAGTGTGAAGGTTGAGGGTTGTTTTGTGATCTCAAACAGCTGAGGGACTGGTTTTCAAGTGGAAGTGGCTCTGTGCACTTCCCAGAAGACCGGGCTGGTTTGCGATGAGGAGGGAGAGAATAGTAGGCTGGGATTGGGCGGGTACTTATGGGGGGAGTAGCTTTGCTTCCTAGACAAGGAGTCGAAAGAAGGTCTCTCGATGGGGCAAGGTTTGTCCCACGGCTGAAAGGAGGGTTCGTGCAAATGTGTTATGAAGGTGGGTGGCGTTGCGCTCATGGACAAGGCCCTTCTGAAGATAGTTTGCTTCTAGACAGAACTCTTTTGGCTGCGTTAAAGCACGGCGTTGTCTGGCGAGCAAGCAAGGAAGAAAGCCAGTCCACCTTCGGTAGCAATCTAAGAAGTATCGTTAGTCAGATCTTGTACGTGGCGCTTTGTACTTCTCGTTAAGATTCACCATCAGCTGTTGCAAGACAGCGGAACCGGAGACAAGCGGCCGTCAAAGCGCTGACCAAACCTGCTCGAGGCTGAATAGCAGGATGTTTATGTCTTGAGTAAGATACGCATAGAACAGACACGAGGAGCACTCAGACCGAGCCCTCCTCCAAGCTCTCAATCAAGAGGAATGAAATAGAGTACATCCGAAACTACATATTTACCACCCTCACCCAAAAACGAAAAAGGGGGGAAAAAAGGATCTATCCAACTCAACACCCCACCCCAATCACCCACTCTCCCTCCACCCCATCCCCTCCCTCTCATCATCACAAATCCGTGCATACTCCAACAACAACCGAAAAACATAAACCTGCATATCCTCCCTCCTCAGCACCCTCTCGGCCCACTCCTTCCCCCTCAACGCAATCCTCTTAGCCACCTCATCCCTCCCGCCCACCCCTGCCTGCCCATCGCGACTCACATACCCCACAAAGAACTCCATAATCCCGTACAGATCGACGAACGTATTATCCATGGGCACGAAGTGCACCCAGGGGATTAGGCGGGAATCGTGCCATTCGTCGTAGATGGTGGCTTTGATGGGGAGGGAAGTAGACCCCAGGAACCCCCGGTACCGGCCCGAGAAGGAGTTCCCGTCGATGTCGGGGAGGTACTTGTGCGCGTATTGCTCTTTCATGGGCATTACGGGGGCGGGGTGGAAATAGGGGTCGGTGTAAGGACAGAAGTTTGTACCGGTGCCGGGGAAGCAGAGGAGGTTGACGACGGCGGTGTCGGACCAGGAGGCCAGCCAGGAGGCGAAGGGGGAAGGGTCCGTGGAGGAGGGGTGGATGTGGGTGGCGGCGAGGTCGTAGGTGTTGTTTGAGGGGAGCACGAAGCTTTGGGGTGGGTGTTGGTGGGGGGAGGTTTCCGCCAGGCGGACAGAGGTACTGTTCGTCATGCTCACGAAGCGGTGGCGTTGGAAGCGGCGCCAGTTTTCGGCGCGGTTGCGGCCGCCGGAGGCGGCGCCGCGCCAGATCAGGGAGTCGGTTTTCTCTTCCCACGGCTGGCCGTGCGTTTTGCCGCCCGAGTAGAAGGGGTTCGTGGTGTAGTACATGGCGGGCGGGAGCAGGATCTCGTTGTTCATGGGGAGTTTGCTGCCGCCGAAGAGCGGGAAGAGCTTCTTGGTGTTGGAGATGGAGATGGGCTCGATGAAGGTGCCGTGTAGGCCTTGGAGATGTGGGTTGTCGCAGGAGGATTTGGCGAGGGTCCAGTTCTGTACGTAACCGTGGTAGGAGCCCCTAGGATATTCGGATCCAGAGATAGGGGGCGGGGTGGAGAAGTCCGTTTCGATGTAGGCGCTTCTTGCAGGACTGTCGGCGTGACAGCCTACAACGGCCAAGGGCCAATAAGGTCCTGCTCCATTGAATCCCGGGTCAAACTTTGGCGGGGGATGCTCGTCCAGGTCCTTACGCGTTTCAAATCGGGTCTTCAGCTTCGCCTCTGGCACTATTTGTCTCGATCTTGACTCCTTTGCCATAAGACTGTCGATTTCTTCCCAGGGGACTACCATGCGACTCTCGTCCATAACATTGATTGGCAAATCCACATCGGGGAGCCACGGAGCCACGCTTCGAACCATATCTTCCCATAGATCGAGCCATTCCCGGCCTTCGATATCAGTCCTCTGGGTCGTGTTGCCGTTCCGAACGCTAATCCGGTGGATGAAATCGTTTGCCTGCTCCCGGATGGCCTTGGCAGGTACACCCCAGAATGGCGCTAGGTCATGATAAATCTGATCCCAAAAGTCTTCGACCATCACCGCTGAGTGATTCTGTGCAAACGCGAACCATTGGTCAAAGTGCGGCGGAGGCTGCCTGCCTCGTCGCTCTCGGTACGCGGCCGCAGCATCGTGCACAGTGTGTGTCTCTTTAGCTAGTAGCTCCTCGAACTCTCTTTCGGCGCGCGCGATCAAGGTGTCGATGGGATGGTTCGGCTTCGGGGGGAAGTCGGCCTTCTTGCCGGTACCAGCAGCAGCAGCAGCAGCAGCCTGTGTCTGTGTGTGTGGTGACTCCGGGTTTAACTTGGGATGAGAGTGCAGCGCGCGCACTGGGAGGGCGTCTAGGGAAGGTAGGATAAACCAGAAAGCCGCTAGGAGAATGATGGCCGAGACAGAGTATTGGGCAAAACGGCTGTTTACCGCGGGCGCGGATAGGTGGGCCATGCCTTGGACTTGGCGCGCTTGAGGTAAATGATCCACCTCACGTGTGGTGTAGTCAATACATCCTGTAGGTATGGTATAATTGTTGGACGTCTCGAGGATGGAGTTAGCAGCCAGCCAGGACTGCGAAACTATGGCATCACCCTGCTATCAACCCCAACCCTGAGCCCGTCGATCGAGCCCCATCCATGCTAATCTACCCGTCAACCCGTCCACGCGTCGGGCGACGGGCGGCAGGTCGGCATGCCGATTCATCATCCCGGATCGCGCGCACGCACCTACCCAATGACCGTTCGGCAGTGGTCGACGGACGGGCGGACCGGGTCGTTGGGAGAAATGTCTCCCCGGGCCTCCCTGCCAATGAGCTTTGTGCCTGAGGCTACACTGTGGCTAAAGCGCCACACCCCGCCTGTCGGGCTCGTCTGCTCTGAGACTGGGCGTCTTCGCCCGCCAGGAATTATCTCGCGTTTTGGCGAACCGTCACATCAGGACCTGGCGAGAAGACCCCCGGAGGCTGGCACCACTTGATGAGAACGTTCTCTCAATTTTGTTCTGGCCATTCACTTCGATTCTACGCGCAAAGCCGCCTACCCTTGACCCCGAAGTTTCTTCCATCAAATTTTGGCCGCTTGACTCAGCCGACGGCAGCCACCAGGAAAGCTATATTCAGTCCCACCTCATTCCCGACCACTCAGCAGACGACCTTCGCCACTGCTCCCAACATCGCCAACATGGCTGTCGCCAGAGGAGCTCACGTCGACGGTTCCACCTCGCTGGATATGGACCAAATCACCTCCCAGCTGTCTACCCTGGGACTTTCCAATCTGCCAACCTTTCCAGGGGTCCAACTTTACCCAGAGTACAACCCGATCGATGTGCATCGCTCGTACATAATAGAGCAGATCCATAAATCTACAGGCGTGGAGCCCGCTATCATCAACCAGGCCGTAGCATGGACTCAGGACTTAAAGCATGGCGATCTGGTCCTCCCGGTCCCCGCGCTCAGACAGAAAGGTACTAAACCAGATGAGCTGGCCCAAAAGATCGCCGACGAGTTTGAGTGCCCGCTCGTCAAGAAGCCCACCGCTGACAAGACCTTTGTTCGCTTCTTCTTCGAGCCTGGTCCCCTTGCCAGTCTCACCCTGAAATACATTCTGAACCAGAAGGACGCCTACGGCTTCAACCCCCACCTGGGCCGTGAGCAGCCAGGCGACTTGCAAAGCAAGCAGAAGAAGCTGATCGTCGAGTACTCTTCACCCAACATCGCAAAGGAGTTCCACACGGGCCACCTGAGAAGTACGATCATTGGCGGTTTCCTTGTGAAGCTGTACACTGCTGCGGGTTGGGATGCCGTCAGTATGAACTACCTCGGTGACTGGGGTAAGCAGTACGGTATGCTCAGCCAGGGATTTGAAAAGTACGGCAGCGAGGAGCAGCTGCAGAAGGACCCGATCAAGCACTTGAACGAAGTATACGTCAAAATTAACAACGACAACAGCGAGGAGCAGAAGCCTGCGAAGAAGCTTGCAGAGAAGAAAGACGAACTGGAGAAGACGAAGGCTCCGCCTAAGCCCAAGAAGCCCGCTAAGGGCCAAGAAGCGCCACCTGAGCCGCCGAAATGGACAGATGAGCAGGAGCAGGAGCTGCAGTCCGTCACTGCAGAGCTCGAGAAGGTGCAGGCAGAATTGGTGGCCAAGCCTTCGATTGATGAGAAGGCTCGTCAGTTCTTCAAGCGCATGGTCGACAGCGACAAAGACGCCCTCCGCAACTGGGAGAAGTTCAGGAACCTCTCCATCGAGGCTTACAAGGAGATGTACTCGCGGTTGAACATCGCATTCGATGACTACTCCGGCGAATCAACAGTCAAGAACGAAGACATGGACAAGGCTGCCTCGATCCTGGAGCAGAAGGGCATCTCCGAGGACTCCAAGGGTGCCGTCATCGTCGACCTTGCCAACCACGGGGCACCAAAGCTTGGCAAGACGCTCGTCAAGAAGCGTGACGGTACCTCCCTATACCTGACCAGAGACATCGCCGCCAACTACGAGCGGTTCGAAAAATACGCCTTCGACAAGATGATCTACGTCATCGCCTCGCAGCAAGACGTGCACGTCGCGCAATTCTTCAAGATCCTCTCCCTCATGGGCCCACCCTACAAAGACGCGGTGGAGAAATGCGAGCACGTGACCTTCGGCATGGTCAAGGATCCCAAGGGCCAAACCATGTCGACGCGCAAGGGCACCGTCGTGTCCCTGGCGGACTCCCTCGACGCCGCCAAGGAATTCATGCACAGCGTGATGAAGAAGAACGAAGACAAATACGCCCAAGTCGCCGACCCGGAAGGCACCGCCGACACCCTCGCCATCAGCGCCATCATGGTCCAGGACTACAGCGGCAAAATGATCAACAACTACAACTTCGACATGGAACGCATGACCTCCTTCGAAGGCGACACGGGCCCCTACCTACAATACTCGCACGCGCGGGTGTGCTCCATGGAACGCAAAGCGGGGATCCCCCGCGACCAACTCCTAACCGCGGACTTCAGCCTGATCACGGCCAAGGAAGGCGTGGAACTCATCCGCTCCCTGGCCCAATGGCCCGACGTCTTCCTCAATACCTACCGGACCCGCGAACCCGTCACGGTGCTTACGTACCTGTTTAAGATGACGCATTTGCTGTCCTCGTGCTACGACGCGAAGGATTACGAGAACAAGAATGCCAAGACGATGAGCGTCATGTATGCCGAGAGCGAGGAGAAGAAGCGCGCGCTGATGGGGTTGTATGATGCCGCGCGCCAGGTGTTGGGGAATGGGATGCGGTTGTTGGGGTTGACGCCTGTGGAGAGGATGTAGAGAGAGGCATTTGCTTCTCTCGGACGGGGCGTGGGGTGGGGTTTATTTATGCTTTTGCGAGTCTGATGAGGAGGATGAGAGGGGCGGGCTTGGGGAGAGAGGTTTGCCGTTATTTGCGGGATAGGCGGCAGAGAGAGGAGGAGGAGGAGGAGGAGGAGAGAGGAGTGGATAAAAGGCCAAAATTTCGAACATGCATTTCTTTTCCAGGGAACGCGCTTTTTTTTTTTTTTTTTTTCGGGTCCAAATCTTCCATCTCTCTCGCTTTTTACGGATGCGCCCTTCCCCTCCGATTTGCTCGGGCCATCGTCATTGACTGGCGCATGTACAGACGGTGCACCTGGAAGGCCCTACTGCATTCGATTTCGTGTTCTGATCATGATGGAAGCCACTGGCGGTCGCCAGTCGTGCCGTCCGTGATAAAGGTTGACCGCCATACCTCCTCCACTCGGCTGATCTGGATTGACTTTTCGTTGGGTTAACCACAAGCCCTTTTCGATTAAGGGGGGGGGGGGGGGTTGAAAGCTAGAAGCGGATGCTGACAGCTTAAATAGAAATGACAGGAAAGCGTCAAAGATGCCTGAGATATCGTACCCGTTGACTTTCTACTCAAGTACAATAGAGACTGTAGAAATTTATACGCCAATCAAATCTCTTTACAACAGAAGAACCCCCCCCCCCCCCCCCCCTCTCCCACCACATCCATCCTTCCCATCCTCCCAAGCTCTAAGCCGAGACTCCTCGCCTCCCCCTCCCTCAAAAGTGGAAAACATCCCCTTTCTTTCTCTCAATCTACTCCTCCCCTTCCTCCTCCCCACCAACCTCCTCATCCTCATCATCCAGCACCCCGACCGCACCCGTAAAATCCCACCGATCCCCCTCAGCCTTCCCGCTCACATACTTGACGAACTTCAACGTCCCCTGGTCGCGGAGCACGACACTCAACGTGTTCCAGCTGGCGGGGTTACTAAATAGAATCCCATCGTCGCCGTCTTCGTCCGCGTTGGATTGGTAGATAGCCGGATCAGCAGCAGCAGCGGCCGCGGAAGGTTTCTTTTGTTTCTTGGCGGAACGACGGTCGCCGGCGCCGGTGTGGGAGGCGATGTTGGCGGGGACTTCGACGCCGTGGGAGGAGGAGGCGTCGGAGGCGTTGTCGTCGTCGTCGTTCAGGTCGTCGCCCGCCATGTAGAGCTCGTAGCCGCCTACGTTGTCCTCTTCCTCGTCCTCGTGGGGGAGGGTTTCGGGCGCGGGTTCTTCTACTGGGGCATTCTCCTTTGACTCGGACTTCTTCTCTTTCGCGGTGGAGCTTTCCTCCGCGTCGTTAGTGTCGGCTTCGGCACCCTCCTCCGCATCCGCTTCGGCTTCGTCATTGGGTTCTGGGAGGTCGTCGGCGCCCCATCCCTTCGTAGGTGTCAGGGACAGTGTGAATTCCAATTGGGGATCCTCGCCTTCATAGCTCTGCGCGAGCTGGTAGTCCAAACCCCGCCTGAAACGCCGCGCCAGGATCGAACACTTCGCCAGGGTCAATCCGGTGGCGAGGGAGAGCCATTTGCGGAATTCCAAGCTAGGGAGTAGGATATCTAGGAGCTGCTCGTAGGGAGTAAGCTCTGCAGCCGAAGACGGCGAGGGAGGGGTAGAAGGTCGAAGGTACTGGAATCGGTGCTTGTGGGGTGGTCTGCTCGTGATCATTTCTCTTTTGGTCGGAATAGGATTGGCACCGTCCATTTGCTCGCGCAGCTGGGCAGAGAACTTCTTGTTCAGGAAGTTTGAGAGCTGAAGGGTTGATTCTTCGGCGAAGAGATCGCTGAGCTCTTCCACCGTATCCGGGGTCAGGTAGTTCGGCGTCATGTACTGCAGCAGGAATTCCAGATCTTTCTCGGATAGTTCTTCAGCGGCTTCTTCATCTTTGCTTGGGCCAGTCTCAGTAGGATTGCCTTTTGCTTGGCTTTCTGGCTCGACAAACGCATCTTTGGGCTCGTCAAACTGATCTTTGACTTTACCCTGCAACTGTTGAAGACTGCTCTTCTCGGCCAGCTTCTCCTCCAACCCTGGTTCATATCCTTCCTCGCCCTCCTGAGGGATGTGGAACCATCCGCTGATTGCCATCCGGAATCTGCCCCCATCTACTTCATCACCCTCCTCAGATGATGCAGGCCGATGATAGACCTCCTCAACATCATGAAAACTCTCACCCGGCTGCACAGCGAAGAAGCTCAATTGGTTCCACGCAGGTGGGATGACTTTACTCCATTCCGCTCTCGGCACCTTATACGACTTCCCATCCTGGCCCTTGGAATCATCGACAGGGTATAGTCTCAACGCGCCACCCCATCCCGCCTGCCACGGCTTATCCGGATCGGTCAGGTAAAGAATATAACTCACACGGCGACTGCCGATCACATCATCGTGACACAGCAGATGGCAACCAGGCACGTAGACATTGACAGCCATATCGGTCTTCCGCCCACTGACGGGCCCAGCCCCACTAACCTCAGAGATCCAGCGTCGGAACTCAGACCCATAAAGCGCATCCCGCAATTTCAGCAGACTCGGCAGACGCTCCAGAGACGACGCATCGAGCCCATCAAGATTCGCCAGGTCTCCCGATTGATGGATCTTGTAGATGTCCGTCTCCTTGGGGGTAAAGTGGATATTCTCCAGAATCTCCTGGCGCACGTTGCGGAGTAAGGAATCGTTGATCAGATGGGAGACGACGGCATGTTTGTACGGGGCCGAAGCTGCGTATTCCTTGGCGTAATTTGAAATGGTATTCTTGTCGAAAAGGTCCGGACCAAAGCGTTCGCGCATGTCATGTTGTTGTTGCTGGTGCTGGTCGGTGGCGGGTTTCTTGGGATGGCCATTGGTTTCTGCTAAGCCTGCATCCTTGGCCGAGCGCTTTGCTGAGACCATGATTCGTCCCGATTACTTTCCTGCAGTGAAAATCGAATGCTACGACGATGTGCGCAGAGTATAGGAATCTCTAATCTCCAAACATACCAACCATAGATTGAAGATGAAGTCTGCGAAACTCCCCTTCTTCCCCAATCGGTCGACTCCGGGCCTCGAAAATTTCTAGCCAATCGCCTCTCGCAGTCGGGTTGGCGCTGAAACGGGTTGACGGGGTATCGGGCGTGTCCGTCGCTTAGCGAGCCGCCGACGTCACGGCGCGTCTGTCAGAGCTTCCAGGCGCCGAAAGCAGGGCAGGAGCCAGTGGAAGTCTAAAGAGTCGCGGTATGCGCCCTCAATTCGTGTATCACTTGTCCATACAGGGCGTTCTTGTTTGCAGCCTTCTCCGACATTCGAGACTGAATTAGATTAGGCGGCAATACGTCTTCAGGCCCAGGAATAGCAAGGCTAATTGATATGCTCAGAAAGTAGCATTGTATAAGGTACGAAGATACATCACATTCCTTGGCCAGCGTGACCATAGTGTACCTAGGAGCATCATTGCTGTTTGCCCAGTTGACCTCTCACTCCTCCTCTTTGCCTCTTTCACAGCAATCAAACAATATCGATTTGCGACCAAGGCGGCGCAACTGACCATATCATTACAGCCCGTCGCCCACACACCGCATCCGCAACACGATATACCCATCACCGGCATCCATTCACTGGCACGGCTATCCACTATCGCAATGGCAATCTTCGACATAATCGGCTCATACTCCTCATCCGGCGGCATCCCCGGTGCACTCGTCCGCCTTGTCCTGCGACTCTTTCAATTCGCCCTCGCCATCACCGTTGCAGGCCTCTACGGCGTCGATCTCCACCGCGCCGATAAGCAGGGCAAATACACCGATGGCAAATGGGTCTTTGCCGAGGTCGTCGCAGGTCTGAGCGCCGTCACGGTGCTAGTATATGCTGTGCCGTTCTTTAAGAGCTATTGGGCTTGGGCGTGGGATTGGATACTGTTGTAAGTTCCCCTCATTCTGGTGTCCTTGGTAGCAAAGCATGGCATCCTACCCTTCACTTTCTCTTGCTGCCGGCGACGCTCGTCCAGCTATGTGCACCAATCTTAGGACGAGCAAGCGCTGACAATGCGACTTTTGTCTTCACACAGTATCCTCTGGACAGCCTTATTCGGAACCTTCGGCAAGATCTTCATCCCCGCTCACCCTACGCCGAAACAAGGCGGTCAGATTCGGATGAAACACGCCGTCTGGGTCGACCTGGCGAACATGATTCTGTGGTTTATCACGGCGATTTATTCGACGTTCATCTTCTGGACGCATCGGACAGGCCGGACGCTGCATACGGGCCGCGGCAAGGTATAGGGACCTTATGAGTCGGCTGCGCAGGGTAGGGAGTGGACGGGAAGCGGGATGCTTTCGCGAAGTGGCATGGCGAGCGTTCAGAGGTGGCAGGCCGAGACTGGAGTTCTGTGATAAGATCAATGCCTGGGAAAGAGGATCAAAGATTGATAAAAAGGAAGCAGAGCGTGGTGGTGACGGATGATTGATTGTTTCATTGATACCCCTTGCTGTAATGTTGGCGACGCCTTTAATTAATGATGATGATTTGGAGTATGCAGCTCATAGCTTATCTCGTCTTGAGCCTCTGGCCATGTTAGTGCCAACTTACGCCGTGTTTGAAGGTCAAGTCAGCTTTCTCGCAGAGAGAAGTAGAGGATGTATGTGTCTGCAGGTATATATGTCACTAATGAATGCTGGGTGGGACGCAGATGTGATCATTCCGAAGATGTCCGACCAGACGTTGTGTTCCTGTTCCTGTTCCTGCAGCTGATGGAGCTGGATCCGAGAGCTCCGCACGCCGATGATTGATCGCGGCATGCCAAGCACTGATCCTACGCAACCTACGACACCACCTCTCCACTGCACCCCAATACATGTCGAGATCAATTGAGCCGATTCTGAACCCATCATAGAGCGCATACAACCAGAACGCGCCTGTCGCATGATCGTTATCCACCAGCCTCACACCTCACGCCCCCGCAATGAGCCTTCGCAGCCCAACTCCGTCATAAGCCGAGCACTAGCAGCAGCAGCACCACCACCACCACCACCACCATCACCACCACCAACACCGACCGCACCATGTTCCTAAGTAACCTCGTGCAGAAGGCACAACAATTCATCGATCCCTCAACTCTTCCCGGCCCGCTTTCCAACTTCGCCTCACCCAATGCCTCCTCCCGCCCCTCCAAGGCCCAGCTCTTCCGGCACCAGTTCCGTCTCCCAGACTCCCAAAACCCCCTATACGAAATCACCGCCGAGCTCACCTTACCTTCCAAACCGAGCAATCCCAAACAAGCGCAGAGCCGGAACTGGGACAAGAACAATTGGGATAGCGGCGGCACAGGCGGAGGCGGCACCCACTATGTCGGCCAGCTGCACCTGAGCGAGGGATTCCTGTGCTTTAGCACGGTAAACACGAGTTTTGTGAACAATGCGAGTACCTCGACCAGCAGCGCGTTCACGGGCAGGACCCACGGAGCGGGCCCGGCGGGGAACGGGTTTACCTTGCCATTGTGTGCAGTCAGGAGGGTGGAGCGGCTGCATAGCAGTAGTTATATGTTTGCTCTGAGTATCTCGACGTGGAATGGTCATGATGCCGCGGCGGGAGGTGGGAGTGCTGGGGATGGGAAAGGGAAAGGCGCAGCGGGTGAGGGCAAGGATGATGGGTTGAAAGCGCCTGCGCCGCCAAAGCTCACGGTTCAGCTGGAGGGGAGCCGACAGCAGTGTGAGAGGTTCTGTGATGGGCTGAAGAAGGGGCTGAGACAGGGGATTAAAGAGGTGGAGGGGATGCGTCAGGTTACCGCTTCATGCTATAGCGAGTATTTTCTCCGCCACGAATTCGAATCGCTTCCTGTCAAACCACCCGTTGCCGAAGATCCCGCTGAGACTTCACCCGAAGATGCAGAAAAGGACGCTACTGGGCCGCCTGATACCGGTCTTGGGTCCATCTTCAAGTATCCCGGGAACTCGCGCAAACTCCGCGACCGCTCCAAGATGCGTCTCTGGCACGAGTACCTCAAGACCAACGGCCGCAATTGCACCCTCGTCCGACAGCCAGACTTTCACCGCCTGATCCGTGTCGGTCTCCCTAATAGCCTGCGCGGTGAGATATGGGAGTTGACTTCTGGATCTTTCTATCTTCGTCTCGCGAATCCAAAGCTCTACCAGGAGATCCTAGCGAAGCACGAAGGCGAAGGCAGTCTCGCTATCGACGAGATTGAGAAAGATCTTAACCGTTCACTGCCTGAATACGCAGGTTTCCAATCTTCAGAGGGTATCGGACGCTTGAGGAGGGTGCTCACTGCGTATTCCTGGCTCAATGCCGAAGTTGGATACTGCCAGGCGATGAATATCGTTGTCGCGGCCTTACTGATCTACACATCGGAGCCGCAAGCTTTCTATCTTCTGTCCGTCCTCTGCGATCGGTTATTACCGGGCTACTACTCCCAAACCATGTACGGCACCCTTCTCGACCAGCGCGTTTTTGAAAGTCTCGTGGAGAAAACCATGCCGATACTCTGGGATCACCTCGTCCGCAACGACGTCCAGCTCAGCGTCGTCTCGCTCCCCTGGTTCCTAAGCCTTTACATCAACTCCATGCCCCTCATCTTCGCCTTCCGCGTCCTCGACGTCTTCTTCCTCGAAGGACCTAAAGTCCTCTTCCAAGTCGGCCTCGCCATCCTCCGTATCAACGGCGAAGAACTCCTCGACTCCACGGACGACGGAACCTTCATCTCAGTCCTGAAATCCTACTTCGCCCGCCTCGGCGACTCTGCCCATCCACGCTCCGAAAACCCCAAACACCGCGCCATCACCAACTTCCAGGCCCTGATGGTTGTCGCCTTCCGCGAGTTCGAAGGCATCACGCAAAACACCATCTCCGACCAACGGTCCCGCCATAAAGCCGCCGTGCTCGAGAACATCGAATCCTTCGCCAAACGCACCTCGATCCGGAATCTCGGGCCCGAGAGCAAGAAGCTCTCCGCCAATGACCTCGGCTTCCTGTACGATCGGTTCTACGCCGTGCTGTACGAGCGACAGCAGCGAAGCGCTATGCTCCGCGCTGCGGAGGACGAACGGAAGCGGAGAGTGGCCAGGGCGAGGGCTAGTGAGGTCGTGACGGGAATTTCGACGACGGCGAACGCCCCAGTTCTCGAGAAAGGCCGGGTGGCGACTGGCGTGGGGGAGAAGACAACCATGGACTATGACGCTTTCCGCGAATTCCTAGCGGGCGTCGCGCGGTGGGCCGTTACGGATTCGCCGTCGTCGCCGACGAAGGAGGATAGCAGTCAACGAGAAGGCGGAGGTAGGAGCGGAGGCAATGGAGGCTCCGGAGGGTATTTCAATACTTTCCCCGGGAGAGGCGGCGCGAAGAATTTCCCTCCGATCGGTCCCTGGGGGGCGGGTCCTGAGCCTGCTGAACATGAGTTCATGCGCAGGTTGTTCGCCAAATGGGATGTTGAGGGCAAAGGGGAGTTGAGCTTGCAGAATGTCGTTTATGGCCTTGCGCCTATCAAAGGGAATCGCGATATCATGTCCAGTATCTCGTACTTCTTTGAGCTTTACGATGACGATGGGGATGGGAAGGTGGATAGGGAAGGGATTTTGAGGATCAGTGAGGCGTTGTTGTTCCTGAGTCGTCGCGGAGTGGACTCGGGGACTGTTACGCCGGCGGGTGGTGTAGCGGTGGATGGTGAGGGGAAGACGAAGGATGAGTTGTTTTTGGGCGCTGTCAGTGCGTTTATCAGGAGGTGTTTTGAGTATGCTGATCCGGACTCTGGGGTTGGGAACCAGGAGGCCGAAAAGGCCGCAGAAGGTGTAAATCTTCTTGATCTGGACGACGAGAAGACGGAGAATGCGGAGACCAAGCCGCAAGATGGGGAACAGAACGAGGCCGCGAACGACCCGCTCTCCGCTTCTTCGAACGATGCAAAGGACGATAGCATGCTCTCACGACCATCCCACAACACTTTCGGCCAGACAACCCCGAGCACACCCAAACACGCCTCAGCCAACGCCGCCCTTGACCCCGCAAGCCCCGTCCACATCACCCTCCCCACCTTCCGCATGCTGGTCCTCGCCGACGAAACTCTCGAATCCTTCTTCGACTCCGGCTTCGCCAACTCCTTCCACTTAGCGGACGCACCGCTCCCTTCCTCCACCATCACCAGCCCGTCCTTCCTCGGCACCGGCGCCGCCGGCGCACCACCACCCCACATCACCTCCACGGGCCAAGCACCCAGCCAAGGCGGCGCGGCACCAGGCTCCGCAGCCGCACTCCACGCTCCACCCGGCCACGTCCCCGCCATCAGCCCCGGCGGCGCCGGCGCCGGCGTCGTCGGTCCCGGGGGCGGATTACGCGGCATGCTCGACAACATCGTCACGGACGGGATGCGCGTGGCGGCCGAGGTGCGTCGGAAAATGGACGAGGCGCAGAAGGAACTGGATCGCGGCGCTTCGACGCGGGGGACGGAAGACGACGAAGACGAGGATGCCGAGGAGCATCCGGGGGATCTTTTGGAGGGGGCTGAGGCTGATGCTGGGTCGGCTGGTGCGAAGGGGGAGGGCGCCGCGCAGAGTGGTGCGGCGCAGGGGAGTCTGTTGGATCAGCCGCTTACGGAGGAGCCGAGGGCTGAGCCCGGGAGGGGAGAGGGGGAGGCGGGTCCGAGTGCAGAGGGGAGGAGGAGGAAGAGTGGGGACACGGATAAGAGTACCATGTTTGAGCGATAAAGGCGAAGGGGATTTATCCCTTCATGATTGCTTTCTTCGTTGAAGGTGGAAGGAAGACTTTTTTCCCCTTCTTACTCACTCGCTCCCCCGCCCTGGCTCGGAGATAGATGTCAGTGTGATCATAGCCTTGCGAGGCAAACGCTGGAGAAGCTGGATATGTTTCATCGATGATCTGAGGGGCCGTTGCAAAGAGCTTGAGCCTTCCTCCCCATTGGCCTGCTGCCTTTCCATAGAAACTTGAGTGGTTATACATCGCAACCAAGCCCTTACCTTTGTAGCAGAACGGGTGTTCTGCATGTCTGGGTGAAGATGTTTTTTTGAGATACCCTGCTTCTTTTAAAGAAACATAAATGGAATTTATTCGAATTACAATCCCCCCCCCCCCCCCTCCCCGCTAATAAAAAACTTCAGGACAGAGAGAGCAAGGAAGTCGTCATTCACGAGTTATTAAGGAGGTTGCATTGTGTAAGGCAGTAGTTCTTGCTTGTTATAAGCGCAACCTCCTCCCGATATCCCTTTCGTCTCATGCTCTTGCTCTTGTAACAGCAATTTCAGGGCGTATTGGAATTGTAGAGGCGGATTCGCACGACCGGCAGATCGAAGCGGGAAAGGGTGTCATCTTACAAAAACCTCTATTGGACGCGTGCCAGGCTCTGCGTGTGGTGGATTTTTTGGCGGATGTGGAGCGATATGAGTGGATTGCGAGACAGTGTTTCGATGGGCGGAAGGGGAGTCTGGTCTTCCATTGTCACCTCCATCGGACGCGGTCAGGCATTGGTTGTACTCCTTCTTTTTCCGGTCGCATACCGTACGCGCATGTTTTTTCCTACCAGCTCGACGGATGGAGCATATGCGCGCAAATGTTTACAAGTCGGTTCAAACAGAACGCATCGTGCGGACTTCGCAAATGATGTCTTGTTAGATTGGAGGTGGTTTGGAGATGGGGGTATCTTTTGTCTATGCCTCTTGCCTCCTCTTTTTTTCTTTTTCTTTGCTTTTCTTCTTGCCTTTTGACCTTCTAGATCAGGGATCTAGACCGCGAGTGGAGGTCGTCGAAGGCTTATGATCTTCCAAGCACAGCTTGCTCGAAACGAATATGCAGCTGGGGATTCTGCGTTTCAATCTGTCGCCTGATTGATGAAGCCCTTGGTAGCCAAGGGTCAGACTTGGCTTTGGAGCTCGGACGATGCGTTGATGTCGCGACATATTGGACCCATGTATCCTCCGTGCAAGGGTTGTTGATGGCGCAAGCTGATTCAATTGGGAGGTCGAAGAATTGGTAATAATTCGAGCGGTGTTGTCGCGGCTGTCAGTTGTCAATACTCCTGTAGTATCGTCTCTGGACAGCGAAGTGGCGTCGAAACAAGGCGGCTTTTTTGTGAATAAATGATTCCACGACGACTAATTGCGGTCTTGAGGGATTGTCTACTGTCGAAAAGGGGGGAAGCCAATTGATTGGACTCATTGGAGTGTGACTGGTACCGGCACTCCGAGCGGCATTTTCAGTGGTCCAAATGGGGTATGAGCTTTCCATGGAAGGCAAAGTCCGCACAACGCATGGTGGTATCGTTATGGGTTAAAGACCTACGCGTCTTGGTTGATCTAAGACCTCTCTGCACTATGAGACCTACCTGTCGGCTGCTTTGAACAACCGGCTGCTGTCCAAAAATCTCGAGGGATCTCGAACAGCGGAGCTCGAGGGATGCACAAATCGTCATAACCAAGGCATTGTCTGGTCATGTGAGAACAAAGGCTTGTGCGGTCTGTGCAGCTGCTTTTGCTTGACTATTCACGCGTCGTTCGCTCTCTGACGCCCCTGACTCTCAACAAACACTTTGTCCACAATCCATCCATCGACCCTTGAAAACGAAGACTTACAGCACAACAGAGTACCAGAAGGTGCCATCAAGCTCCAGCGATTCGTCATCATGGCAGAATCGCCACCAGATCGTGCGGCGGACGCTCTGTCTGCGGTCGAGCAGCCATTTCGCTTCTTCGATCTACCACGCGAGTTGCGCAACGCCATCTACCCGCAGTTTCGCTCTTCCAGTAGAGCGACTAGAGCCTTTTGTCGTCGTTCAGTCCGTTCTGCGCAATTCTGCCTTACGGGACCATACCTACCCAACCTTCGCTACCTCAGCAAACAGTTCAAGAAGGAATATGACGAGGAAATCTCGGCGTACTTGACTCTACACATGATGACAGGCTCAAGGATCCCGGACTCCAATCACTTGTGCATCGTCGAAGGTACTCTGCCGAGGGATCTGTTCCTCTCGCTACGCCACCTCACTTTGAATTTAAGGCCATCGTCTGTGAATACCTGGCAGCGTGAGTGGAATCCATTCCCACGCAAGAAAACGTAGAAGGGAAACACTAAAAGCAAACGCGATAGGTCTCGATGGCGACTTGAATATCGCCGCGCCTCTACAGAAGTTCCCAGCGCTGGAAAGCGTAATCCTTATTGTCAAATCCTCCATTGACTCTCTCGAAAAAGCAATCGAGGAAGCGGACTACGACCCCGTCGTCTTCCTTACCAACCCATTACCAGTACCTGCTCAGTCCAGCAACCACAACCAACGCGAAGCCAAGGTCTCAAAGACTCTCCGTCTGAAGAACATCTGTTACTACCCAACGTGGTGGGAGCGTCCAGCCACCGCGAAGTACCAGTATGTCTTCTCAGAAGATGGGAAGAAAGAGGCTGATATGGATTTCTGGCCTCAGAACCATATCGTGTACGAAGCTACGGCTTCTGAGGACGAAAATTCCTGGCACGGCCTTGATCTGGCGACGTTCTCCGCTGGATAAATGGGATACTTGAGGGGGTTGATGGTACGATGAATGCTTTTTCGTGGGAAAGGAGAATCGGGGATGATTTGAGCGAGAAGGGCTAGGTAGAATAAGTAGTAGTTTTAGGAATAGGCAATGGTAATAGCTCTCTCTCCCACAGGCCACGAAGCAATAGTATAAGAAAGGTCCATACAGTAGTAGTAGAATTCTTCGCATGTGGGGAAATTGTCTGTTTCTTAAGTGGACTATACAGGACTAAAATACTAGAAGCCCTTATAGTAGCATCTAAAGCTCTTCGCCATTATGGAGATTCATTTGTTTTCATATAGATTACTAAAGGATAATATTTTAATAATAGTCGAGAGACCCTTATAGTAGCATTTAATCTTCTCTTGTAGAGGAGAAGAATGTGTTTCTTATAAAGACTACAAAATAATCGCATACGGAAGGCATTTATATTGGCAATTTAAGTTCTTTACCCCTAAGAGAATTAAATATATCTTAGAGTAGATTACAAAAAGATTACGGAACAAGAACATTCGAAAGATTCTTAAGGAAGTCTAAGAATAATATCGCCTAAAAGAGATCGATGTATCTCTTAAATAGGAAATATCGTCTAAAAGAGATCGATATGTCTCTTAAATAGGCTACAAAACAATAGCGTACGAGAGGCTCTTATAGTAGTAGTCGATTCTTCTTAACCTTAGAAAACAATTAGTCTCTCGACTAAGCTACAAAACAATACTATACGAAAGGGCCTTATGCCAGATGACAAGACTATAAACGTTAGAAGTACGGCACTCCGACGGATGGGGGAAAGGAGAGGCAGACGCCGACACATATACATATACGCAAACACGCAGATAAAGAGAGAGAGGAACACAATATTACGAGACTACTAGCCTTACCCCTTGCCTCGTCTGAAATCCTACTACCGACGCCATCTAACTCCTATAACGAAGAACAAGCACAATCTAGAAACACGACACCCCACTCGACCCTATCATCCGCCTTTCGTCCCCGTCTGCCCGGCTAGTTAATCTTCGCCCGAGTCTCTTAATAGGCACTCGTCGGGGCGAGCGCTCGTAGCGGACCTAGATGTTTGCTGAACTATTGATCTCTCGGGAGTTGTGTGGGGAGGGGAGGGGACGGATCCTCCGCTCGTCTTGGTACAGTTGCCGTCGGTGCAAAGAGAGCGTTTGTGCGTAAAGTAAGGACAGAGAGCTAAGATAAAACAACCTAACTACCTTATCTTAAGCGTAAAACGGTCCTACTGTCCCGCCTTATCTAGAGATTATAAAGATCAGAGATTAAGGAAGGGGGAAAGGGGAAGGGAGAAGTGGGGTGGGGGGGGGGAGGGGGGGGGGAACAAGAAAAAAACAAGAAAAAAAAAATAAAAACCAAGCAGCGCAAACAGTGATCAAACTCTCCAGTGGAACGGTTTCAAAAATCTCTTTCTTATCAAACTATTCTTTATTTTCCCTTCTTCTCACAAGAGAAAAGGTATCCCTTCCCAATTAGCATTTCCTACACAGAGACCATTCTCGTGAGGAAGGAGGGAGGGAGATATAGAGACTCTATACAGGGGACATTCCATACACGAAATCAGCGCTGCTGCCCTTGGGGCGGCCCCAGAGGGGAGGAGTCGGAGAGTCCAAGGGGTCAAGGGGGGGGGGGGGGGGGGGGGGGGGGGGGAGCAGAATCCTCCACCCGATCCATCCATCCTTGGAATCGAGGGAAAACTCCAAACTCCAAGCGCAGAACCGTTGACAAACAACACTTGCCTCCCTTTGAGAAACAAAATCCCCCTTCCCCTAACCAACCAGCCCCCTTCCGCCCCCCTTCTCCCCCCCCCCCCCCCCCCCTCTTAAAAAAAACCCCCCTCAGATCCCAACCCCCCTCAAATCAACATCAACCCACACACCCCCCCACCTACCAAGTCTCAGCAATAAACTGCCCCCCCTTCCGCTTCCCCTCCCAAAACGCCTTCGCGGTCTCGAGATCCAAACCCCCCTTATCCATCGCCACATCCAGCAAAGCGCTTTCGACCCCCTCACCCATGCCCTTGGTAGACCCACAGACGAAGATCCTCCCATCGACGGCGTTGGCTACGAACCAGACGATGTCGGCCTGGAGACGGACTTCGTCTTGCACGTATTTGGCGACTTTGGCCTGGCTCTTGGCGTCGGTGGTGCGGGAGGGGAGGTCGTGGTCGGGGTGGTCTACCACGCCGGCATCGCTGCGCGCGTCGACGGGGGGCGGAGCGGCAGCAGCAGCGCCACCGGAGGAGGAAGTGGAGGTGGGAGGCACAGCGGCAGCGCGGGACTGCACGACCTTCTTAATCTCCTTCTCATGGACCCCCAACTCGCCCTGGTAAATCTCATCCAACATGCTATCGCGAATGCCCTGGATCAACCAGATTTTGTTCGCGCAATTGGCGTTCTTGAGCCGATTCAGAATAAACCCTCGGAAGGGCGCCATGCCTACCCCGGCGCCGATGAGCACCATGGGCCCGTCCGAGACGAATTCCTTGCTGAGCGGGTTGGCCATGAGGCCGCGGAACATGGGGACCTGGAGGTTGAGGCGACGGCCGGCGACGCCGGGGGTTGGGGCGGGGGAACCGGCGACCTCGGCGGAGTGGAGGGCTTGGGATTCGGCCGCGACGAATTGCTTCGCGATGCGTTCGAGGAAGCCCGAGCCGACGCCGGTGCGTTGTTCGCCGGTGAAGGACGGGGTTTCGTGGATGGTGACGGCGGTTTCGATGAGGCGGCGTCCGGCGAGGCCCTCGCGGGCTGAGGAGACGTGCGGGTCGTTGGAGAGGGAGTAGAAGCGGGGCATGAGTTGGTTGAGGGCGCCGCAGAGGTGTTCGAGCGGGGGTTTGGAGGAGGGGAAGGCGTGGAGGAGTTGTTGGAGGGTGATGTGGGGACCGGTGCGGAGGTCGCAGAAGGCGGCTTGGCCTTGGGCGCTGGCGAGGAAGGTGAGGATTTTCTTCTCGTTGGGCGCTGTGGCGTGGTCGGCGAGGAGGCGGAACATGGGTTTGGTGGGGGGCGCGGAGGCGATGTCGACTGTCCAGGTGAGGATCTCGCGCCGGGTGGTGACGAGCGTGCGGGATTGCTCGTCGCCCCAGATGGTTGGCCAGCGTCCGCCCGGGGTGTGCATCCGTACTGGCTTGTCACGCTGGAATCGTGGGATCCCGAGTTGGTCCATAATGTCTTCTACGACGTAAGGATCGTTTGGCGGACAGACACCTACTGCGCCTCCCACCTTGAAGTCCACACCCCCCTCCTCGGGATAGTCGGTCACGTCGAGGTCGAAGTGGAACGTCCGCTTCTCTGCACCGGGCTTGGTCAATTCTCGTGCGCCATAGACTGGAGCGTTGAAGATGCTGTACGGCGGGTGTGGCTTCATGTATGTCGGCGGGAACATGTCTACCGCTTCCCGATTGTGCTCATGCTTCAACTCGTCGGGGAATTTTTCGTCGATGGATTGTCTTCGCAACCCGCTAAATGACATCTTCTGCTCTGGCGGGTCAACAATCTTGGTCAACTCCGTGTCCAGCGTTAATGATCCGATGTTGAGTCTGAGGAAGCGGTAGGCGTCGTTGTCAGGCTGGTCTACGAAGACGTGTTGAGGCTGTCCTGCCGGCGCCGGCAAGGCTTCCACCATACAGCACCCGTCGCCGCAGCAGTATTTTTGTAAGAAGGTCGTGCCCTTGCCATCTCCCAGCAGCTTTCGAATGTCATCGGAGTTGGTGGCCAAGGTTGTGCTTGCTCGTCTCTTCTTTGACGGGTTAGGACTGTGTATGGGCAACTCATCAAGCTTGTCTGTGACTTCGTTCAGGTCGGCGGGCTCGGTTGGTGGTGTGGATGGTGCCTCGGAGTCCGTCGTCTCGTCTGTCGCCACGCTCAAACTTTCTCCGCTCGAGCGTGGGCTGTTCATGCCGTTGAACTTGGCCCGCATCTGGGGTGAGACCTTGAGTAGTCTAATGTCCTTGGGCTCGCTCGGGATGGGGTCGTTTGGATGACTGGTCGCAGTGGTAGGGATATTCCGGTGACGATGTTGACCTGCACCAAAAGAGTGGCGTCTAATTGTCGTGTCCATGTTAGAAGGTTGCATGGACGTCAAAGGTGTTATATGAGATGCGATGGGCGGGCAGGGTCAGCGGTACGTGTGCCGCGCAGAAAGGGTTCGAAAAGGGTAGTCGGGCGGATGACACAGGGACTGAGATGCCATTGTCAGTAAATGTCAGGACATGACCAATCGTGCCGGGATCCGGTGCTGCACGAATGCCGATCTCAGATGCTTGAGGTGGCGCCGAGTGGAGGGGTGCAAAGTGGGAAAGGCAGTCGGCAACGCATAAGGCACTCGTCTGCCCACATCCAGCACCACCTGCACCACGCGCCCGCTACGATGCCGGTGGACTTTGGCGCCATCCAGTTGAAGCCAGCACCTGCATCATGCATACATACTATGTAGTAGTACTATGTAGGCAGTACATGCAGGCAACGCATCGCGCTACTCTTTTGGGTGGGGTTCTCAGGTCATACATACCTTACCTTCAGGTAAGGTAGGGATGTATTGTACTCACCGAGCGATTGGAAAGGATCTGATAAGATGGTGGCGTCCAGTGGACAACAGCAGTGACAACAGCTTGCGACGCGTTTCTTCGCGGCAAACAAAGAAGACAAGCTCCGATTAAGAAAAGACAGAAAAACGTATTGTACAAGCCCAGTCTGTTAGGGTGTTGGTAGGTAGTTGTCAGAGTAGACAGAGGAGCAGATGGCGCGAGGGAAGATCAGATTAGGAGTCGGCAGAGACGGCGGGCGGCGATGGAGACGCGTGCGTGCGTGCCTGCAATAGAGTTGATCCGTGACTACGAGAAAGCAGCAGCAGTGGTCCGATCTCGGGAGCGCCCTTCCACCATTTTCCCCTCTCCAGTAGTAGTCGAACGATTCCATCTTCCTTCCATTGCTTTTCCCTTTCCGGTGCTGCCAATGACATCGGCGCCAAGCCCCCGCTGCCCGGTTACTTCACAGGAACATGCGCGGATCGCTTCCGCTGCCCTTCTGCCGCCCACTCCTTCCGATGTCCATGAAACATGCATTCCGGCTGAAGATCTCGCGTCTGACATCTTCCTCCGCCACCGCTATCACGTCCCGTTTCCGAATCTCTTTTCCGCATACATGATTGAGGATAGAGTCGGATGCTCAATGCGCCATGGTAAATCAAGAGATTGGTTGCTGTCTACCATACTCATTTGGACAGCCGAGGTACAAGGATCGCACTTGGGTGAAACCGATCACGTACGGTACCGCGGTTGAATCAGAGCAATAAAGCTTCAATTTCCAAGCTAACAAGTCTAACGAGTACATTTCACATGCATTGTTAGTTCGAGGCCAAGTAAATGATCATGAACTTTACCAGCCTTATTCGTCGAGGCAAGCAGACAAATCCAAGTCTACCTGCCTCGTTATCCTGTTTGAAGGCGCGACCCCGGGATGATCTGCTGCATGACTAACCATGACGTACTGCCATACCGACTCCATGTCTGTCTCGATTAACCTCCTTGCATGTAAACACCGACGAAAGCGTCTCGTCTTCCGCGTATAGTCACCTCGAGGGTCCGTGAGCGTCCCAACTCACTCCCTCATATTATGGCAGATCTCAACGTCTACCTCACCACCTTCAACTGCGGCCGTAAGCCCGTCAACATAGACTATTTCGCCCACTTCCTCTTCGATGGCCTATCCAAATCCAACCCACTCCCGCCAGACCTCATAGTCCTGAGCTTACAAGAGATCGCACCCATTGCATATGGCTTCCTGGGCGGCACATTGCTCACTCCCTACCTCACCCGCTTCACACAGGCAGTAGCAGACGCGGCGCGAAATACCTTCTCCGACCCGAACGTCTTCTATCATGAACCGATTGTGCGGAATGCTGGCATGACCGCCATTATGGTCTTCGCGCGAGAAGAAGTCTGGCATAGGATCCAACAAGTGGAAAGCGCAGGCGTCGGGGTCGGATTATGGGAAATGGGGAACAAAGGCGCCGTAGGCGTGCGACTAAGCGTAGGCGGTTCAGGAGCGGACTCAACAACCCCCTTCACCTTCGTAGCCGCGCACCTGGCCCCGATGGAACCCGAATGGGAACGACGAAACCAGGACTGGCGAAGCATGTGCGAGAACCTCGTCTTCGAACCCGCGTCCCGACCACCAACCGACACAGCACCTCAATCCCCCGAAACCGAACCCCTCCTCTCCTCCAAACCCCCTTCGACCAACGATCCCAACCCTTCCACCCTCTTCCAACCCCCCACCCACCTCTTCCTCCTCGGCGACCTCAACTACCGCGCCTCCGACACCCCTCCGGACCCCAACAACCCCCCCTCCCTCCCCAACTGGCCCCAACCCGTCGCCTCCCCCTCCGACCCCGCAGACCCGCACCACTACACCCACCTCCTGCGCCACGACCAGCTATCGCGGGAGAAAGCCGCGGGGAAAACTCTCCACAACCTCGTCGAGCCGCCGATAACGTTTCCGCCGACTTATAAGTATTCCTCGGCTGCGCAGAAGCGGGCGGGGAATAGTATTCAGACTGTGGAGGTCAGGAAAGCGGACGGGCGGACGAATAGCGTGACGCGGATTGTCCCGCCTTCCGCCTCCTCGGGAGAAGGAGAGGGAGAAGGAGAGGGAGGCGAAGGAGGTGAGGAAGTACCCTGGACACCACACCGGACGCCCTCATGGTGCGACCGCATCCTCTACACTCCCCACCACACCTCGGCGCGACGAACCGTGGAGGTGGCGAAGTACACGTCGTTGCCCGTGCAGCCGACCTCGGATCACCAGCCCGTCGTCCTCGCTTGTACTGTTCCTAAGGGCGAGATCCGCGAAGAAGGGGGAGAAGGAAAGGTGAAAGTGCCGTTTGCAGTTCGGGAGGACTGGAGAGAGCGGAGAATTGCGGCCCGCAGGCTGGAGGTCTTGGTGGGGATGTTGGCGTATTTGGGTCTCACGTGGGAGGGAAGGTTGGTGGTGCTGGGGAGCGTGGTCGGGTTGGTCGGGGGTGTGTGGGTTTTGGGGGCTTTGGTTGGGTAAAGGGCTGTGCCCTGGGGGGGAGGAGCTGTGGGGGTTTGTTTTGTGTTTTCTTTTTCCTCCCTTGGGGGAGGGGGAGGGTGTATGTGTGTTTGTGGTTATCTCTTGCTCCCCCGCCCGCCCCCCCCCCCCCCCCCCCCCTCCCGCTTCTGCTCCTTCTTCCGCGTGTTACGAACGAGAAGTCAGAGCCGATTGAGAACCTCCAATGTCGAGTTGGGGGGCAGGATCAGGACCGGATCGAGAGGAGAAAGACATCATAAGTTTTTGCAGCTTCGTGATTATTGGGCTCACTGGCTGTTGGGCTTCTTGGCTATTTGCAGAGCTTCTAAGGGAGATCGGAAACCGCATAAAGAGCATATTAGGTATCTTTGCTCTTGGTAAGAGGGGAGTCGGCGCCTCGTAAGAATGGAGAGCGTTGCAGACATGCACAAGGTCCTATCGCCCTCGCCGGGCTTGTGTATCTCTATGCGGACTACTTCCGCCGGAAGCACCCAGTTCTCGGCCGTTCATGAATCTAGCGTTCCCTCCGCTTGCTACCATTGCTACAGCCGTCAAGTCCTTCGGCTCTCGTGGCTTGAGGCTGTAGGGGCGGAAGGATGCGAAGGATGCGAAGGATTCGGGGGAACGGGGACAGGACCGCACCGGTGAGCGGATGAATGTCAGGCTTTGCCTACAGTCCCAAAGTACATCAGGACTAAGTCTTTCGCTTAGATGCAGTGTCTTGACTTTTGCCAGCCGAGTACAGGGTTTTACGGTCTTGTCTCTGGAGAAAGTGCGCTTGGGTACGAATCTGGAGCCATATGTCGCAACGGGAAAGACGGCAACGCCGCATGTTCACAAATGCAGGAAGATGTCGGAACTGGCGAAGAAGATGAAAGATTTCTACTCTGGTTCGAACCGAGCGGCTGAGATGCACTATGGTCAGGCAGCAAGCGAGATGCGATGCTCTGTGAAGGGACTTCAGTCTTGGCGGGCGTATGACCTCTGCCGACCGATCTCCTTGACTGATCCATGCCACTGAATGGAGATGCCATTGCAAGGTTGACATCACGGCATGCCAATTGCATTTGGCATACTTGGCCATTCTCTAAGAACACTCACGATGTCCTCCGCCATAACCGACGGATCATCGAATTCCCCACGCATCGAGAATCCATCTCTGAAACGGTAGCATTTTGCAGCTACATACTAGGAAGGCGATGGCTGTCCTCCACACGTTCCTTCGACCTCCGCCGAGAATAACGGATCTCAACGAAGGTCACGAGATCAAAGGGACTGGATGTTGGTGGTGGAAAGAACGGCACGCAACTCGCAGAGGCCTCATGCTTGGCTTTCCTATCAAAGAAGTCCTCCAACTTCGTCCTATTCAACGACTGATTCTTGGCAGCACACATTAATCCGACTCGCGGGTTGAGGATCTCCAGCCCCAAGAACGGTATTTGATGGATTCACCCATCTTCCTTCGAGCCTGTCAGTCCGCGGAGTGCGAAACCCTTCGAGCGACGGTGCTGTTGAGAACTGTAACCGAAGTGTTGTGCCAAGAGGATTGGGAAGAAGGGAAGGGAGGGTGACCGGTGGTGGAATCCACATGTATAAAAATGACGGTCTGCTCCCACTCGAGGAGGATCAGACAGACAACCAATCCAGCCTGATTAGAAATATCAAACAACAAGACAACGCTTCCTCTACCTTCGCGGCATACAGACACCATGCAATACTTCACACTTCTACTCCCATTCTTCGCCTCAGCCTTCGCGGCCCCGAGCCCTGTCGATGTCGAGGCTAGAGCAGATGTGAGTCGAAAGCGCGCGCTTGCAAAGGCGGCCCTTCTACTATCCACTTCAATACGTTCAAGGGGGAGGGGGGGGGGGGGGGGGGGGGGGGGGGGCTAACATACCTCCCAGGTCAGCTACACCTGCGGGAACTTCGGAACAGCAACCCAGAGTGCTGCACTGAGTCTGGTCAACGACCTCTACGCCCGGCCTCCAAACGAGCTCGTCTGCCGTAACTCCGGCCCCGGCAAATGCGGAGCCTTCCTTTCGAACTACGGCGCCACCCTGGGTCTCTGCAACGACGTAAGCCCACTTGCCCTACTGTCTCCCCCACCTCGCCCCCTCCTTCCTGCTGTCGTATCTATTGCGCATCGCTGCCAGTCGGAGCTTGAACCTGATCACGTCGCTAACCGACCACACGGAACTCTTACCCCAAATGCATCGCCAACCGTGAACTGGCGGACCGCACCAGCAACTTGATCGGCCGTTGCGGTAATGGCTTCTCAGTCAGCGGGCAGATTTTCGCTGCGGATGGCACAAACATTATCATCCGCTCTTAAAGAGTTTAGAGGCGGGTGAGACATGGACTGAAAGAAAAGATGAGGGTATCGAGGAAGGGGGGCTTGGTTGAAGTGGGCTAGATGGTGATGCGGAGGATTCGGGAAAGCTCTTCAGAATGGGAGGCGGAGGAAGAGATGTATACAGCAAGGACGTAGGTCGGTGTACTGTTGATTGGCACATCTTCTCACATCGCATCGATCCCTTTAAAAGCTTTCGTCCTTTGATGGTTCCTACAAGGAGGCGGGAGACCATGGTAGGAATCTGGCAGCCAAGAGTCCATTGCTTCAAGGTCTTCCGCCAAAACCGCCCCAGTTGTGATTGCTTCGAATAAACCACTTCACCGTTCTATCCTGCATGGTGATCACAAGGCTTCTCGCTTAAGACAGACTGCATCGCACCACAATTCCAGAATGATTTTCTCTCGACAAAGAACGCAGACGCAAGCTGCGTTCTTCCCCCAAAAACAGTAGACTGGAATGCAAAGCAGACCGTTAACGTTCTAGAATGGTGCGCAGCCAGGAATGAGCGACAACCAAAACAACACGCCAGCGCGGCCGGCATCTTTCTGCGGAGGGAACCATGCTTGATTGTGACTCTTTTAAAAGCTTTCCAACAATCCCCATCTTTTTAATTCTGATCTCACCTAGCCTCACAACTCCTCTAGCTTTTCTCATTCAGTCGCTCGAGCATCTTGACTTCAAAACGAGATCTTGACTGTCGCAGATCCTTCGTTGCATTCGATCAACAACACCTTCACATCCGTTTATTTTACACTTTTCCATCGAATCATGCGGCTCTCAACCACCATCCTAGCCAACTTTTGCCTCCTCTCTGGAACGGCTCTGGCTCAAATTACTACCACCACAACGACTGGGGAATGCACAGTAAGCCGGCTCTCCTATCTCTTCACTACCCATTCCCTACATTCTCCGATTCATGTCTGCAACCCAAATTCCGCGGAGAGAGGGAAAGAAGCAACGGAAAAAGAAAAAGAAAACGGGGCCTTTTCCCCCCCCCCCGTCCTCCCTTCCCTGCCCAAGGACAGACACACACACACACACACACACACACACACATACACACACATACACACACATACACACACATACACACACATACACACACATACACACACATACACACACATACACACACATACACACACACACACATATACACACATATACACATACACACATATACACACATATACACACATACACACATACACACATATACACACATACACACATCCACACATCCACGCATAGAAATGAATAAAATAAAATCAGAAATGAAAGATCCCCATGCGCCCTAGCTAACCACCCCCAACCCCTCCAGACCGGTTGTACCCACCCGACCTCCATGCCTACAATGAACAACAGCACAGTCCCCTACCCCGCCGGCAACGGCACCACGATCCACATCTCCGACTGTCCCTCGGCGTACTCCACGGGCGGCATGATGCCACCCACCACTCCTGCTCCCGGCCCGGAGACTACGACCGTCGCCTGCGATGGTACCTGTCCGGACACGTCGGCGGGGATGATGCCGACGGACAGCGGGATGGGGATGCCGAGTGCGAGCTCCGATGCCGGGCCTTCGATGGGGATGGAGGGGGGGTATAGCAATGCTGGGGTTTCTTTCCGGAGGCATGTTTGGTGGGGAGGGGTGGTGGTTGGGGTTTTGGTTGGGTTGAGCTGGGTGTGAGAAAAGGGACGGGGGTGGTTCGAAAAGGGGGGGAAAGTTCGGAATGGAAGTCAGTGGGAGACACCGGGGGTTAGGTTGGGAGGGAGGGTTTTTGATGTCGGTCGTTTCCTTGTCGTGTTATTTTGTTGAAATGGATCAATGTGGTTGGTATTTGGAAAGCCGGGGAAGTCCATTTGTTCCAATCTTGCTCTGAGCGTAGTACTCCTCGTAGAAGGGCGCTTGATATTTGCCTTTTCTTTTTTTTTTATTATTATCTTCATCTCCTTCATCTCGCTTCATTTCCTACCCCTCTCAGTCCCTCGGTCCCTCTTCCCTTCCTTCACCTCCTAATTCACCGACAACTCAAAACCCTCCTCCAATGATCCTCTCCATCCTTTCAAGCCCATCCCCATCCAACCCCATCTCCAAGGAAGATAGAACCTCCCACATCTTTCCCTCCGTCTCGGCAAAAGCGACCCCCGTCTTCTCCGCAAACGTCCGGCGCAGACACGCGATCAGCGTAGGCGGTTTAGGGGAGCCGTCGGGGAAAGGCTGTTGGCGGGAATGTAAACTCCTGAGTTCTCTTTCAAAGAGGCTAGAGGAGCAATATTAGCAGGGCATGTTCTTTCTTGGAATCTTTCTCAGGCAAAACACGAAGAACGAAGAGGGAAAACCGAAAAAGAAGAAAGCATGGTAAGGGGAGAGGTGAGGTTGAAAAAAGGAGGGGGGGAAAGAAAACCGACATACCTCTTAGCCCACATCCCCCTTCTCTGCCTTTGCTTATGCTGCTTCCGCTGCTGCTGCTCCTGCTTCTGCTGCTCCTCTCCCCTTTCACCCCCATCCCTATCCCCATCCCCAACCAACCCACCCAAAACCTCCGGCCCACACCCCAACAAACACTCCTCAGCCGCAACCTCGACCTCACACCTCGTCAGCCCCGCACCGTTCCCATCGTGCCAGACTTCCTCCATCTCGACCTCCCGCGGCATAGTAGAGTCCCAGGGACGACGGTGCGGGGAGGGAATGGAGGCTGTGCGTAGGGGTGGCGGGCCCAGGACGCGGAGGATGCGGAGGGCGGTGTGGAGTTTGAAGAGGATGAGGGCGAGGCGGGTGGCGGGGAGGGAGAGGAGGGGGGCGAGGCGGGTGGTGTGGCGTTCTAGGGCGGGAGTGAGGGAGGCGGGTTGTGGCGAGGATGATGCAGGGTTGGCGATTGCTGCTAGGGAGGGGAAGGGCAATGGTTCGGCTGTCCTTCTCCAAGCTGAAGAGGAAGCAGGAGAAGAAAAGGGAGGGGTGGTGGGTTGATAGTGGGATGCGGTTCCCTCACCATGCCCATGCCCATGCGCATGCTCATCCCGTCCGTCCTGGAAGAGAGGCTCCCCCTTGATCCCGGAGCAACCAGACCCCACCACATCCCCAAGCCGCGCCAACTCCACCATGCCCCCAAAATGCACCCCTTCCCACCTATCCCTCGCCCAAGCAAACTCCGGTCCCCAACTCACACACCGTCTCCAAACCTCCTCACACTCCTCCCAAGACCGCAGCCGACGATACAGGGTCCATAGATCGCTGAAAGTCGAGGACGAGGGAGACGAGGAATCGGAAAAGGAAGAAGGGGAAGGGGAAGGGTAAACCAGCCTCCTGATCGCAAGAAGGGGAACACCATTCCCCTCCCTACCGTCCCCTTTTACACTCCCTCCTTCACTCCCTTGCTCCTCTCCTTGCCGTTCCCGTGCCCGTTCACGTCGCTGCTCCTGTCCTCCCTGTCCCTTTGCCCAATGGCCGGGAAGGAAAGAAAGGCGGACCCGCTGCGTGCGCAGCACCTCCCGCACCAGACTCGCCTCGTGCCGGGTGAGGAGGGAGTGGAAAGCGCGACAGACGCGGTGGAGGTTCGTCAGTTCTTCGGGGGAGGAGAGGATGGGAGGGAAGATCCGGAGCCAGAGTTCGGGAGGGAGGTGAGGGATTGTGGGATCGCTGGTGGGGGGTGTGGATGAGGTGGAGGAAGGCGGTGAGTGGGTGAGAGATGAAAGAGAAGGGACAGTAGGTCGGCAGGTGGTGTAAGTAGCGGCGGGAGGATGGTGGTGATTGGAGACAGGGGGCGGTTCGGTGGGATGAGAGGTCCTCAGGGTGGGGAGGGTTTGGGTGAGCATGGGGGTGGTGGTGGTGGTGGTGGTGGTGGGTTGGCGTTTGGTGGGATAGAGGCGAGCGGAGTGAGAGAGAGATGAGTATGGAGCAATGGAGATTGGAGAGGTGGTAGAGAGGGGTTGGGCGGAACAAAGGTGGGCATGTGAGGAGGTGGTATGGAGTGGGAGCGATGACGCTATACCTTGATGGATATACATTGATGGAAATCCCGATTTGGCAGAGGGGAATGGGAAGTGGAAGAGGTTGGTGGAGCGGATGAAGGGTCACATGATGAAGATGGTGGTAGTCGTGATTCCGTAGTCAGCTGATGAAGGTGTGATGAGCTGACAGATGGTGAGAATAGTCATGAGATGGAGGTTCGGGCTGCGCGCGGGTCAGAATCCGGAATAGGTAAGCTTGTTCCATACTCATAGTCAAACTCATGGCAGGTAGTGAGGAAGACAGTATTCCGCTTCTCCAGACAGTCTCTTGCCCGATATGCTGAGATCCTTCCTGTTGGCACGTGATTCGATAGATTCTGATATGTACACTCCGTCTCCATGAAGCTGCCCGCGAGCAGGAAGGGAATTAACGCCGGAAAACGCCGGAACCAGCTGATGGTGGATCCTCTTAGACTTTTAGTCGCCCTTTTGCTGTACACTCTTGCATCTAGTCGTCGTAGCCCTGCGGGATCTTTCGGGGACCCTTAGGGACTGTGATTGGAACATGTTAGCCGCGGGAGCTGCTTTTGGCGGGGAATCGCGACCCAGTGTCATGTTCGCAGGGCAATCACTCCGCGAGTCGCGCCTTTTCCAACTCTCCATCGTTGTGGTACAAGGTCGGTCGGTAGTGACTTACTCGGGTATGTCAGAGGAATCTGCGGTCGTGGGCCGTCGCCAAAGTAGTTTCGAATTGGAGGGACGGTGAACTGAGTCGCGCAAGATGTGAGCATGTACCATCGCAGGCAGTGGAGTCCTCTACTATTCGAGAGGGGAGGTACATACGGCCATGACTGGGCCCATGGTGCCAATGACGAGCGACCAGAAGATGGCAGGCTTCTGGCGGATAGCCCAGCGGAAGTACTTGGCCGGAGCCTCGAAGAATTCGACGGGAGCCATGCTTGGTGGTGGATGACTTCCTATAGCACAAGTATAGAAGTGCAATCGCTTCACGTCCGGTATGCGACTGTGAAGCGCAGACAGCAGTAGTCGTAGAGGTGGTGATGGTGGTGGTCGGACAACGGCTACTCCCACTCTCCGTCCCAGCTGGAGCTTCCCGCCGTCCCTCCTCCGCAGAGCCTCCTCTACCTCCGAGGGAGTTCTTGGCATGGACCCCGGAGGCCAATGGCGCTACGTAGCTTCAGTCGCGCATACGTCGTCCGCCGGTTGTCTATACAGCTACCGATGTAGCCCAGCAGCTTCCGAACGATTGATCTAGCTGTCGCTCATCCATCCGCCTAACCACATCATGGAATTGCGAATTCTCGCCGCCTTGCTCTTGGGCGCATTCATTAGCTGTGTCACGGCCATCTCGGCGCAGGGCAGCCGATTATTGGTCGTGCTGGAGGACGAGGCCGAGAAGAGCAAGTATGGGCAGTTCTGGTTAGACCTCGAAGGTATATTCATTCATCTATTTATTCACTCGATTCAGACAATGCTACATCACGTGATGCGTTCCATGACAAGATGCTAACTGCTTCGCGCGCATTCAGAGAGAGGCTTCCAGCTCACCTACCGCACCCCGAAAGACCCCTCGCTCTCCCTCTTCCAACATGGCGTCCCCGCCTACTCCCACCTCCTCCTCCTCCCTCCCGGCAAGAGCACCAAGGGGCTAGGGCCGAACTTGACCCCGAACCTCGTAGCCGACTTTCTCAATGCCGGCTCCAACGTCATGCTGGCCCTCAGCGGCGAGCAGAGCGTTCCCAGCGCCGTCGGCAGCTTGGTCGCCGAGCTGGACGTCACTCTGAGCCCGGACAGGAACAGCATGGTCGTCGACCACTTCAACTACGACACCAAGAGCGCCAAGGAATCACATGATGTTCTGGTCTTGTCAGGGAACGACGTGAGCAGCAAGAAGTCCGGCGTGGCAGACTTCTTCTCCGTCGACGGCCTCCTCGCCTTCCCACACGCGGTTGGCGCGGCATTGGGCAACGCCTCGCCGCTGCTCAGCTCCATCATCAAGGCCCCGGCCACCGCATACCCATACAACCCCAAGGAGGAAGCCGAAGGGGTCGAAGACGTCTTCGCCACGGGCGAGCAACTCAGCCTGGTGACCGCCTTCCAAGCCCGCAACTCCGCCCGCTTCACCATCCTCGGATCCGCCGAAGCACTCGAAGACAGCTGGTTCGACGCCACGGTCCAACTGCCCACTCCCGGCGCCAAAGCCTCCAAGACCGCCAACAAGCCCTTCGCGCAGAAACTCACCGGCTGGGCCTTCAAAGAACTCGGCGTCGTCAAATCCAACGCAGTCACCCACCATCTCTCCCCCTCCGACCCAGACGCCGCTAAGAACCCCGGCCCCAACACCACCGCCCTCGGCGTTCCCATGGACGTGAACCCGCACATGTACCGCATCAAGAACCTCGTCGACTACAGCATCTCGCTGTCCATCTGGTCCCCAACAACGGGCACCTGGACGCCCTTCACTCCGCCGGAAGTCGACGCCATCCAACTCGAATTCAGCATGCTCTCGCCCTTCCACCGCCTCAACCTCTCCCCCTCGCACGCCGATTCCTCCGCCACTTTCTTCACCACTTCGTTTACCATCCCCGACCAACATGGCATCTTCAACTTCCTCGTCGAGTACCGTCGGCCCTTCCTCACCAACATCGAGGAGAAGCGGACGGTGACGATCCGCCATTTCGCGCACGACGAGTATCCCCGGTCGTTTGTGATCACCGCCGCGTATCCCTGGATCTCCGGGATCTGGATGACGGTGGCCGGGTTTGTGGGGTTTGTGGCGGTGTGGTTGTATAGTAAACCTGCTGAGAAGAAGGAGGGGAAGGCGAAAGAGGGCGGGAATTAAGAGGAATGGGGATTGGGGAGAGAAGAGATGGGAAGGAGTGAGATGTTAGATTTGTGGTTGGAGATTAGGGGGTGTAGTTTCGATCAAAAAAGCTTTCTATCCCCTCGAAATGTCTGAGAAAGGAAGAGTTGAGATGATCTGGGATTGAGAATCGATATCTCCTCCCTCCCTTTCCTTTCTTTCCTTGGTTTGTGTTTTCTTCTTCCCCACCTGCTTCTTCCATTCACTTTCCCCCGAGAGCGCTTACGGGCCGCTACTTCGCTCCCGCCGCAGTGTTCGTTTTCTTCTGCACCTGTACGGGAGACCGGGGATGCGATTTGCCATGATCGGGACAAAGATGCCCCGATTTACGATGGATGCTAAAACTCCTGCTTTCGTCCGGAGCGGTTTTCTCGCACACCTGTAGGGGGAGACGGGGATGCGACTTCTACTATGAGGGACGGAGATGCCGATTTTCTAAGGCCTAGAGGATCATCTAATCCATTCTTTTCTAATCTAAATGCTATTAACGATGGCGATGTTGTTTAACTCGGCATTACCTAGAGGGGCGGAAAGGAGAGTAGACACAGATGTGTGGAGATCCGCATTAAATGTAACAGTGGCCAACAAAAGCACACTGACCAACTAATGCCACACCCGGCCAACCACCACACCTCTCTACTACCCCCTGCCTACACCGACTAACCGACGCTACACCCTGCTAACTACTATACTTTTCTACTACCCTCTGCCTATACCGACTAACCGACGCTATACCCTACTAACTACTACACTTTTCTACTACCCTCTGCCTACACCGACTAACCGACGGCATACCCTGCTAACTACCACACTTTTATACTACCCCCTGTACGCACCGATTAACTTACGCTATATCCTACTAACTACTACACTTTTCTACTACCCCCTGCACGCACCGATTAACTTACGCTATACCCTACCGACTACACATAAGCGAGACGTCTCCTATATAAAAACTCTTCGCCTATTCCAGCTCCCCCTAACCCGCATATCTTATCCGGCCTCGCGTTATCCGGCTTCTAGCAATATTATGCGAGACCCTCTGCGAAGCGCAAGTTAAAAGGGACGGCGTCTTCCTCTGCGCTACTAGTAAAGCGAGCGAGACTACTCCAAGAGAATAAGAACCCGCTAAGTATAACTAAATAATCTTAGGGACTTAAGAAAGTAGCGAGGGAGCACTGCCAATAGACAGTAATTAGGCGTCGGCGGATAAGGCACGTAGTAACTAGGACAGCCCGGCCTTATATCTTCGAAAGGGCCGAGGGAGTAGTAAAGGAGTACTGCCGGTAGACAATAATTAGGCATTAGCGGATGAGGCACGCAGTAACTAGGACAGTCCGGCCTCATATCTTGCTGATAAGTCTGTGTCTGGGTGGGAAAGCGGCTATAACAGCTATATACACTCTATAAGACCTTGGAGGGGGAAGGGAAGAGAGAGTGTGTGTGTGAGTGAGTAAGAGTAAGTTGTTTGTATATAGGTGTGTGTAGGTGTGTGTAAGAGAAAGCTCCTCCGCCTTGTATGTTCAAAAACAATCATTGGTTTTCCAAGATCTATCTTGTATATACAAAACACCAAGTCGGATATCCAGTTAAGCTCCGAGAAAGTTTGGCCCTGTTCACCTTCTTCTCCGTTAAAATATGCCCGCTAAATTATATAGAAACAATGCAACAACCGAAAGATGCTAATGCGGTAGGAATGGAGCTAGCTCCGCCTTTCCTCTCTCTACTGGCCCTCCTGGCTCTGGCCGGTGATACCCAGGCCGTCGGTGATAGTGGCTTCGCCGGCGAGGAGAGTGGGGATCAGGTCGTCTACGTTGTCGAGTCCCCGGGTCTTCAGGACCTTGTCGAGCACGCTTGAGTCCTCCTCGCCCTTGCTGTTTAGGAGGTCGATCTGAGAGAGCACGTCGCCGGTGTTGGCGTTGGCGCCGTTAACATCACGGGTCTTGATGATCTTGTCGAGTACGCTGGAGTCCTCCTCGCCCTTGCTGTTCAAGAGGTCGATCTGGGAGAGGACGTCGCCAGTGTTCGCGTCGGCCCCGCTAATGTCACGGGTCTTGATGATCTTGTCGAGCACGCTGGAGTCCTCCTTGCTGCCGCCGTTAAGGATATCGATCTGGGAGAGGACGTCGCCAGTGTTGGCGTTGGCGCCGTCAACACCACGGGTCTTAAGAATCTTGTCAAGAACGCTAGAGTCCTCCTCGCCGTTGCCGCCGTTAAGAAGGTCGAGCTGCGAGAGGACGTCACCGGTGTTAGCGTTGGCGCCGCTGATGTCGCGAGCCTGGTTCTTCTTGCTGTTGAGCAGGTCGATCTGTGAAAGAATGTCGCCCAAGTCGGCGTTGACGCCGCTAACGTCGCGGGCCTCGTTCTTGTTGCCCTTGAGCAAGTCGATCTGAGAAAGAATGTCGCCTACGTTGGCGTTGACACCGCTCACGTCACGGGTCTCCTTGTTGCTGTTAAGCAGGTCGATCTGGGAGAGGATGTCGCCAACGTCAAGGTTAGCGCCGCTGATGTCGCGGCGAGACACCTTCTTGTCGTCGTTCAGCAGGTCGAGCTGAGAGAGAACGTCGCCGATGTCCAGGTTAGCACCGCTGATGTCACGGGCCTCCTTGTTACCCTTCAGTAGGTCGATCTGAGAGAGGATGTCGCCAACGTCGGCGTTGACACCGCTCACGTCACGACGAGACTCCTTCTTGCCGTCCTTGAGCAGGTCGATCTGGGAAAGGATGTCACCCACATTGAGGTTGGCGCCGTTGACGTCCCGGGCCTTCACGACCTTGTTAAGGACGCTGGAGTCCTCACCACCCTTCAACAGTTCAAGCTGGGACAGGATGTCGCCCACATCGGCGTTGACGCCACTCACATCGCGCGCCTTCACGATCTTGTCCAAGACGCTGGAATCCTCGGAGCCGCCGAGGGCGCTGATGTGAGAGAGAACATCACCAGCATTGGCGTTGACGCCACTCACATCACGCGCCTTGACAATTTGGTCCAGAACGCTGGAGTCCTTGGAGCCGCCGAGGGCATTGATGTGAGAGAGCACATCCCCAGCATCAGCATTGACACCGCTGACGTCGCGCTTGAGGTTGATCAAGCTGCCGTCAGACCCCTTAGCGTCACCACCGAGAACGTCAATGTTGCTGAGGACATCGCCGGTCGCAGCATTGACACCGTTCACATTGCCCTCGCGCTTGTTGATAGCGTCGACCTTGCTCAGAACATCGCCAAGCTTGACATCGACGCCCTTGACATCGCGCTGCAAGAGGTTGATCTCGCTCAGGACCTTTCCAGCCTCGGCCTCGACGCCCTCCACGTCGCCATCGCGCTTGGTCATCTTGCCGAGAAGGCGGTCGATGGCGATGTCCAGGTTGGAAACCGTGTTCGTGGTTCCCTCCAGTGCACGCTTGTCCACGCCGACGTGCGAGAGGACATCACCCACGTTGGCGTTGACGCCGCTAACATTTCCGTCGCCCTCGACGTCGATGTCGTCGATGATGTTGCCCGTGGTGGCATCGACGCCGTTGATATCCTGCAGAGGAAGGGCGTTGGCCGCGAGGGCAAGAGCCAGAGTCGTCGCAAGGAGCTGCATTATGTCTTTCCGGTAGGATTTGTTGTATTAAAACGAATGACTGGTTGCGTTAAAGAACGTGTATTTGCCGAAGCAAGAAGGAAGACGGAGAAGGTGAGGGGAAGGACGCGAGGCTCTCTCGTTGAAGATTGGGATGGGAGATGGAGCTGAGGAAAGGAAAAGTCTGGCACCAGAGGGATCGACTTCCATAGATGTAGTCGAGAGTCCGGCTTCCTCCATCCCTTTTCCCCCACTGTCCCTCCAGCATCTCTCCCTGAGAGACCCATCCGTGCCATCAAGGGAAAACAACGGGTATTTGCGGCGAACAGAGCCATTGCGAGATGTCTTAGAGAGAGAGTCATGTCTTGCACGCTCCGTCCAAACCCA
Source organism: Hortaea werneckii (assembly GCA_037044905.1). Taxonomy (NCBI): domain Eukaryota; kingdom Fungi; phylum Ascomycota; class Dothideomycetes; order Mycosphaerellales; family Teratosphaeriaceae; genus Hortaea; species Hortaea werneckii. The sequence continues at coordinate 54,694 of JBAOKB010000040.1, read as the reverse complement.
CCTGGCCGGAACTAACCGGTCGACGACATTGAGCAGGACACCAGCCAGTCACAGTTGAGGGAACGTCCATTTGCGGCGAAAGGTTGGCCAGTCCGGTCCCACACGGCCAATTGCCGTAGGACTAGCAGGAATGCTGGCCACGTGAGAACTTCAGGTGCAACTCCGGCAGTTATTTGCGTAGATACTGATCGTCGTAGGCCATGTTGTAAATAGGGGGAAAACCGTTGTGACGAAAACAACCCAAAGTCAGACCAACCCAAGTGATCTGCAGCGCTTGCCACAGTTGCAGTTGGTTGCCCAAGTCTTCTCCGAAGTCCAGGGTCTGGGGCCGTTGTGCTAGTGTGTAAATCCCGGCCCAAAGCCACAACGCGGATTCTCAGTGGGGCAGTAGAATAAGGTTTGGACGAACAATGTCCTTATTGCTAGTCATGAGTGCCCCCTACCTCCGTACTACCTGTGATGTTACTTGTCAAAAACGCAGATGCCAGGCAGTTTGAGGGTGAGTAGTGGGTCAACTGCTCACCACACGACAGACGGTTGTGATTGTGATAGACCTGGCGTAAAGCATGATTAAATATATAACAGTTCCAAGAAGCCCAGACTTGCAATAGTGTGGCGCGATGGTTGTGATTGACTGTCGCAGGGTGAGTCCGCATATTAGTAGTTAATTCGACCGCCTCACAATAATAAGACATGCTAAGATTGCTCGGAGCGACAGTGTGTCTAGAGCCAGCTCTCTTTATGATTATCACTCCCGAATCGAGGCCCATAGCACAGCCGCCCCATGTCTACATGCAGCATCACTCCATAGGAACTCTTCAAGTATAATTTGTACTTCCGGCCACGATGTGATGCGCCGCAGCCTCAACAGTTCCTTCAGGCAGTCTTCGAAAAAGCTTCGTTCTGGCGTGCGGAAACTGGCTAATGCTCCGACGCTGAGACTCCAGATGAGCAGGTCGTGCATGCTGTCGCCCAAGCCTTCCGCGAGGGCAGGGCCAATGATAGAGCGTAGATTGTGGACAAAGTTGACATGCCAACCGAGATGTGGTGGAAATGCCATGATTACGGCGTTCGAATACAGTGCTGCAGTTTGGAAGCAGCACTCATATGCTTGCTTATGTGCATACGTCTTAACTTCATTCCTCAGAGCATCCCATGTGGGAAGTGAGAGCAAGGCGTGTTGTACCGCATTACGAGTGGCGATCAGACTTTGCATTTCGTCGGGCTCCAGACGCCGCGAGCGACAATCAGCCATGTAGCGGTCAATAGTCGCCAGACGAATCATCGCAGTAAGCGCACGTGATGGAAGTCCGCCTGGGATGCGTGTGAAGAAGCCTCGCCCCGGAGCCGGCATCCCAGGCTCAGACGACTGAATGCGGTGATGACGGAGGATACTCGGGTCCATGTCCCAGAAGCAAGTGAAGTTAGGACGGATTAGACGCGGGCTCGCCCACATCAATTCGGCGCTAAAATCAAGACACCACATGATCAGAGGCCGCATGGCGTGCGAACATGATCCAGATCCCAGGAGAGTGAAGAAAGGACAACTTACAAAGCGACTACATCAGCAAGACCGGGCATAGTGATCTTGCTTAACCCCCCAAGCTGCTAGACTAAAAGGCCCATTGCAGCGCCGTGGGCCGGTTCCCCCTCCATACGTTCATAGACGTTGATCCACCTGCACAGCGGCATATGCGGCTGAAAATGCATTCCGGGGACATCTGCCGCCGCAAGTCCGCTCACACTCCGTTCATCTAATTCATTGCCTGCCAGGAGTAGCACAGACACCAAGATGATCTCGAGGTCCTTCAATTTGTGCGTCAGCATCCGATTCAGTAAGCTGATAGCAACGGTCTTGTGAAATAAGACCTCCCGGCTCCGGGTTCGGACAATCTGATTTCGGGCAAGGTCGGCATGCACTGCGCACGCGAAATTGAAGGTGTGGAAGCTGAGAGGGTTTTGACAGTAGGCTTCCATCCATGCGGACGAGGAAGTCGTAGGATGTACGAGCATGCGGGGCAGGATCGTATTCATGGTGTAGTCGGCGACGTAAGTAGGGAGGCCAGAGCTACCGCGGCTGAAGCTCTTCGTAGCCAGTCCGCCAAAGACTGGCGAGACGGTGCGAGTGAGAGGGAGTTTTGCTATCTCAGTTTTTGGTTTTACAGGAGTCTTCTTGCGTGCATGCGGACGGATCTGCCGACTAGATATGTGTGTGGGTCTCCGGTTGGCGTCGTGATGCTGCTCTTGAGGTGGCGCTTCTTGGCTGCTACTTTCATCTTCGGTAGGCGACGTTGGGAGTCTTGTGAGTGGTACTTGCTTTTGCATGTTGTCGACTTCTCTCCTAGGGGCTCTTACAGCAACAGCAGGAGTATAGAGCGCCATTCAATCCGCTCACTACATGTTGAACTTGAGGCGCCGGTTGTGAGAGGTGCACAGCACAACTTGCGAGGCATGCAAATTCTGCAAGCCATCAGTGCGAGGGGTACTTTGGGTACATGTACCTTATTAACCGTTGTCGAGAGGTATTTGGATGTGGTGTAAAAGGCCGCTAGTCTGGAAACGGGCTCAATGCCAGGCTGTCTCCAACGATACCTAGTTGCCTATAAGGAGGCTTGCTAAGTTTCAAGAAGCTCACCAAGCAACAATAAGGTTAGGAATACGTCCTGGACCAACAGAGGATTAGTTTACCCCACCTTACATGCAATAGTCGTAGGGACATTTTACAATATGGCCTAAGAAGAAAGCAATAGTGAAACGTGAGTCTATTGCCACAAGACAAGCGGATGAATGGACCGGCAAAATGGATGTTCAAATAATGACCACTGCCGTCCCGCTCCATCAGCCGAGCCAGCTTCCGAGCTGCTGACCTGACTTCGGAGGTTATGTAGTCCCCGCCATGACAATGAGACTACAGGTCATGCTGTATAATCATAAATATAGGAGATGACATGCACGCGGTAAGTCGATTCTAATCTTGTCACATTATCATCAAAATGTCAGGACAGAAGCCTCCATTCAGCAAAGTCTTGATCGTGGGCGCCGGTCCGTCTGGTCTCCTACTCGCGCTCTTCCTGGCGCAGCATGACATACCATCCCTCGTGCTCGAAGCGTGGCCATGGCTCGACACTCGCCTGCGAGCTACTCAGTATGGCGTCCCAGCAACCCGTGTATTCCGACGAGCAGGCTTGCTTCCCGATTTCAGAGCGGCTTCAATCCCCAAGTTCCCCGCTATATGTTGGAGAAGAGTCGCAGATGGTGAGAAACTAGTCGAGATCGATATGAGCGTAGTGCAGGATGAGGAGGATCGGATGACAGTGTTGCAGCTGGGTCAGATGATACAGATCATGTACCGGCATTGTATGTATCCCGAGAAGGGGAAGGGATTGATTGACATTCGATTCAATCATCGGGTCACTGCGACTGGGCAGGATAGAGACAAGGCTTGGGTTGATGTTGATATCGGCAAGGAAGATGAAGAGAAGCGCCATGAGCGTATACATGCGGACTACCTGGTTGGATGCGACGGTGCAAGTTCAGCCGTACGTCGCAGCCTTTTTGGTAAAGATTGGCCAGGTCAGACGTGGGATTGTCGATTCATAGTACAAAATGTCTTCTATGATGGGTTCGAAAAACATGGTTGGGATGGAGGCAACTATTGTGTTGACCCGGAGCACTGGGGCTTGATCGCTCGGCGAGGTCATGGAGGCCTCTGGCGAGTTACCTATGGCGATCCTGCTGTCGGCTTGACCGACGAGGAATATCTTGCTCGCAGGCCCTGGCATTTGAAGGCCATGCTGCCAGGGTCTCCGGAGCCGGACCAGTACCGCATCGAGCAGACTAATCTCTACAACATTCATAACCGCTGCGTTGCTTCATTCAAGGTGGGTAGGATCTTACTTGCAGCGGATGCTGCGCATGTCTGTAATCCTATGGGTAAGTCTTTCCCGTTACATTCCGGCATTAAAATCGCTGATTGTAGGTCTGCAGGCGGCTATGGATGCATGACAGCTTGCCTGGATGTTGATGGGCTAGCTGACTGCTTTATTGGCTATTACGAAGGTAAGGCGAGCGAGAAGATCCTGGATACCTACGCTCAAGTCAGAAGAGACATTTTCCTGAAGTACGTCGATGCCCGTTCTGTCAAGAATCTGAATCGGGTTTGGAAGTCGAACCCGTGGACCGTCCTAGAAGAGGATAAGTTCTTTGGTATCATACAAGAGCTCAATAAAGATAGGCAAGCTCTAAAAGACTTCTTGCTCGTGAGTAGCAATACCTTTCGTTGACAATTCGACCTGTCAGGGCGCTAATGTTTGAAAAGAAAATTTCGAGCATCGAGTACGACTTTAAGCAGCATTATGATGTACCTACTCCCGAGAAAGCAAATGGCACCGCGAACGGCCACCGCAACGGCGAGGAAGTTGCTGTTGAGGCCTAGAAACGATACAGGATTGTTTGAGCGCTCCGAATGATGTTTCTCTTCCCTGGCAGCGAATACACAACGCCGGTCTGTTGCACAACCGATCGCCCACAGTCTTACGCACCAAACCTTAGAATGTCTATCGTCCGTCTCGGACAGTTTGTCACTACCGTCGATACTGCAACATTTGTGTTTTCACAGAGACCCGAAGGGGGCTGCGAGCCTGTTCAAGCGTTGTCGCAACGAACGCCAATTCACTAGGTAAAACAATGTGCTGTGAATACACTATGGTTCGCTTTGTGAATTACTTATCATCTCAAGACAGCTCAAAAGTTTGCTTTGTCCAGGCGGCTGTTACGCTCGCCACTTGTGAGACATTCCATGCATGAGACACATTGTCTTTAGAATTCACCACATGGACTTTTGCCCTGCTGATATAAGAGGGCGGACGCTGCCTCCCCTCTCGACATGCAGACAATCAACAAACTTCACCATCAATACCGACCAAGCAACTGCGAGCAAGAACTCAGTGAATGATGCCAACAAATCCTCAACTTGACTACTGCGAGATCTGTGGACGCCTTCTTCTACACTCCGAAGCGGCTCATGCTCATCGCACTCCCATTCAAGACCCACCGACGGGCACTCCCCAGAACGGCAAGAGGGCAATCCTCGGACTGGCTCCTGCTGTCAGAAAATTACAGCTTGCCACGCCTCCAGCTTCACAGCGACGTCCTGTAGCAGCGGGGCAAGACGGAATGAAGACGGTGACCAGTCCATCGCCTCAAAGCCGCCCGCGTCGTCTTGAGTCTCCCCCTTCTCCCCCTGGAACTTTGCAAATAAGAAGAAAGCGAGCGCCCGGTCCGACTACACCAGGGAGTGATCCAGAACCTGGCACACCAAGTGCTCCGGGAATGGTACAGTCCAGTCCCGACCCTGACGACGACTTGCTCCTGAATTCGGACCCAAATTCACCTACTCCAGCTCCAGCATCCAAGAGGCCTGAGACGCCCACACCAACAACCGGCAACATGAGCCTGTTGAACCTGGATCACTCTCGCTCCGAGACGGCATCTCTTCGTTTGCACATGGACAAGGGCAAGCTGCCTCAACGCGAGCAGCCAGAGACCGCAACGCAACAAGTTCAAGCTGTCTCAGGCGCAGTAGATCGACATCACACCGCGTCCCGTGCTCATGATGACAGCGACCCACCTCTGGGTAACCCCTCTCGCCTGCACCAGGTCTCATCCGAGATCGAAAACCTCCGCCAACAGCGTCAGCAGATGACAGAGCAAATGAACGACCTGACCGCCAATGTCGATCGGCTTCGTCTCCGCCAGCGTATCCTTCAATTGGACGCCGAACACGGGCGCGCCGAGGCCGAGATGGCAAGGATCGAAGCAGCCACCGCGCGGACTGAGAGGGTAGGTGAGGCTAGGAAGGTAGGTTGGTGGCGAGCTTGCTTCCTCTGGGGTCTGGGTTTGACCGCGGTATACGGCGGTTGGCGCGTATACAATTCGCCTGATATTCAGTACGTGCGCAGCCACAGGTGCAGGGAGCTGGGGTTGCCGCAGGATTGTTAGGATGGGCGTTTGCAATGGTAGGGAAGGCTTGGTGTGGATTTCTTTGAGCAATGAGGATGGAATTCGGGGGACTAGTGTGTGAGGGTTGTATTTTGTATTTTTACAAATGCGGGAGTTGCCAACGGCAGGTTCATGGTTGACTGAGATTTTGGCGGTCATGGGATCAAGTCACGCTGCGTTTTGCGTACACATGCTACCTTGTATTATAGTGAACACGGCAGGTCTAGTTTTTGGTGAGAGTTACACGCGATCGCAGATGAGTACGTATCTAATAAACAGGATGGAAAAAGGTGCAGAGAGTTTTGCCGTGTCTATTATTTCAACTTCCAAGCCACGTGATTTTCAGATTCTTAGTGATCGATAAAATGTCATTTCTCAATGCACAGATCGCCAGCACCTTTATGTGTAGACTGCGATGATCAGGCAATGTAAACTCACAGATTGACGGGGGATTGCACCTTCGCATCACCTACATAGCGCATCTCTGGGAGCGATTGATCATTTCGCAGAGGCTTGTACAACAGAATTTATGGCTGGTGACATTAAATTCGAATCAGCTGCTGATTGCTCCAAGCATTTCGCAGTAGATACAATGGCTCAAAGACCCCCCGTCAAATGTCAGATGACAGTTCGCGGAAGACCCGGAAACCGAAAATTGAAGGAGGCGGGAGAAAAGAAAAGAAATGAGGAGAAGAGGGAGAGAGAAAGAATTCAAGGAGGAAGAAGAAGATAGAGAGAAGAAGGCTGAATTAGGAAGAAATGAAAAGAGAAACAGAGCAAGTGTTGTAAGAATGAACTTTGTTGACTTGAATATTATGAAATACGAAACGGGCTATAAGATGCCTAAGCTATGCCAACACCAAAATTACTCTCCATCCATCTTCTCTCAAACATTACGAAATAAGGAGCGTAGATACATATTCATCGTAAGACGTGAAACCTCTCGAGGAAATCGTTATGGATCTCTTTTTGGGGTTTTTTTTTTAATCTCTGTCTTTTTCAAATCATCCGTAGGCTTGTCTCTAAAGCTTCTGCTCAGCGAATGGGCATGGCTCCTCAGTGGCTTGGGCGACAGCAGGCTGCTGGGTCAAGTCCCTAGCACCGAGCGTAACGCCGGCGCTGGCGGAAACTGTGCCTGTCACGACCGGGAGCGGGATCATGCCAGCGGCTTGAGCCTCAAGGACGAGACTAGCGCACGGGCAAAGATCGAGTGGGTTGATGGCAGAGGTCGGGATGGCAGTGGGCAATCGAGTGACCTCAGAGACGATAGAGGGGAGGATGCTAAAGGGAAAAAAATGTTAGCTAATGATATCTGCATGTAGAAAGAACATAACATACCTTGTTGGAAGCACAGAGGTCGGGATAGCGGTAGGGTCAAACGAAACGACCGCCGTGGTTGGGAGGTCGCCAATTGGGATTCCGGTTGCCCCCGGTGCCAGGTTCGTCGCAGTGGCGATGATGCTGGACACAAGATCTGGGTCAAGAGCAGACGTCGGGACGATCGACGGCAGTAGCTCAGTCGGGCTAGCTTCAATGATGCTCGAAATGACACTGAAATTGGTGTTAGTTTACTTGTCGACGCATTTGCGACACCGAACACTTACTCTTCGGGGACGAGAGATGTCGGGACTGCGGTCGGGGCAGCGGACACGATCAGCGACGGCGCAGCAGTAACTTGCGAGACCACCGATGAAAGGAGGCTAGTAAAGTGGTCAGTTTCGTGCTGGCAGACAATTTCGAAGGGTCCAACTTACTCAGATGGAAGGACCGACGTGGGTAGTACGCTCGGGTTGAGTGACACAGTCGCATCCGTTGGAATGAGGCTAACAGGAATCTCAGATGGGTTGGGTGGAAGTCCCGTTGCGGATGCGATGATGCTGGTAAGAACACCTGGGTCAAGGTTCGAAGTTGGAACGGCAGTGGGCAGCAAGTCGGTGCCGATGTTGCCAATGATGCTCGTGAGAGCGCTGCAAAGAAATTATTAGCAGGACTTCAAAAAGCAGTGGGGAGTTGACTTACCCTTCAGGGATCAGCGAAGTTGGCACTTGAGTGACGGAAGGAACCACGGTCAAGCTAGACTGAATCTCCGTTGGCAGAGCGGTGATCGGGATGTTGGAAGCGTCGATAGGCAGGTCCGTAGCAGTGGCCAAGACGGACGAGACGATCGAGCTAGGAAGGTCGCCGACTGGGATGCCAGTAACAAGGCCGCCGACGGAAGACAGCACGCTAGAAGGCACGGCAGTGATCGGGATATTCGTAGCGTCGCCGGCAAGGTCGGTGGCAGTAGCCAAGATCTCAGAGACAACTTGGCTAGGAAGGTTGGTAACAGGCACAGCAGTGGCAATCGCACTGCTGACTGCCGTCTGAATATCAGAGGGCAAGTCGGTCAGCGGAATGTTGGAAGCATCTGCGGGCAGTCCAGTCGCAGTAGCGAGGATTTCAGAGACAACAGATGTCGGGAGTGCTGTAACAGGCACAACTGGCAGGCTCGTTGGCAGGTTACCCAGACCCTCCGTCAAGCTAGGCTGAATGTCCGAAGGAAGCGCCGTAATCGGAATGTTCGTTGCGTCCGCTGGCAGGCCCGTAGCGGTAGCCAGGATTTCGGATACCAACGACGAAGGTAGCTGAGAGACTGGGACAAGCGGGATGTTTGTCGGGACCGTCAGACCTCCTCCCTGGGTCAAGCTGCTTTGAATAGCGGAGGGAAGCGCGGTAATAGGGATATTGACAGCGTCGGTTGGCAAGTTGGTGGCAGTAGCAAGAACCTCGGACACGACAGAGGAAGGCAGGTCAGCGGTTGGGATAGCCGTTGCTATTCCACCGACGGCAGAAGTCAAAGAGGCTACAATATCGGTGGGGAGGGCCGTAATAGGGATGTTCGAGGCATCAGCTGGGAGGTCCGTGGCAGTTGCAAGCACCTCAGAGATAACGGAAGAGGGCAGGTTACCGACCGGGACACCGGTGGGCAATTGTCCAACGGCAGAAGTAAGGGATCCTACGATATCGGTTGGCAGCGCCGAGATAGGGATGTTCGAGGCATCAGCTGGGAGGTCCGTAGCAGTTGCAAGGACCTCTGAGATGACGGAAGAAGGCAGTTCACCGACCGGAATTGCCGTGGGCAGTGCTCCGACAGCAGAAGTCAGGGATGATAGAACGCCCGATGGCAGCGCCGTAATGGGGATGTTTGATGCATCGGCCGGGAGGTTCGTAGCAGTCGCCAGTACCTCAGAGACGATAGACGAAGGTAGCTCGCCCACAGGAATTGCGGTTGGCAATCCACCGACAGCCGATGTTAGGGATCCAACGATATCAGTCGGTAGTGCAGAGATCGGAATGTTCGAAGCGTCGGCCGGAAGGTTCGTGGCAGTTGCTAGAACCTCAGAAACGATAGACGAAGGCAGCTCGCCTACGGGAATGGCGGTCGGCAGCGCTCCGACGGCCGATGTTAGGGATCCAACGATATCAGTCGGTAGTGCAGAGATCGGAATGTTTGAAGCGTCGGCCGGAAGGTTGGTGGCAGTCGCTAGCACCTCAGAAACAATGGACGACGGCAGCTCGCCAACTGGGATGCCTGTAGGCAGCGGTCCTAAGCTAACACTGACAGAGGCCTGAACGTCGGTCGGCAGGGCAGTGACCGGAATGTTGGAAGCGTCGACCGGAAGGTTAGTCGCCGAGGCCAAGATTGAAGACACCAACAAGGTCGGAAGCTGGCTAATTGGTACCAGAGGCACAGTCGGCAGAGCTCCAAGGTTAGAGGTAACAGAGCCCACAATGTCAGACGGCAGGGCAGTAATCGGGATATTCGAGGCGTCAGCCGGCAGGTTCGTCGCTGTGGCCAAGATAGAAGACACGAGCGAAGAAGGAAGCTGGCTAACCGGCACGACAGGCACGGTCGGCAGAGCCCCGCCGAGGTTGGACGTAACAGAGCCCACGATGTCAGACGGCAGGGCAGTGATCGGAATGTTCGACGCATCAGCCGGCAGGTTGGTTGCTGTAGCCAGAATAGAGGAAACCAGCGAAGAAGGAAGCTGGCTAACTGGTACGACAGGTACAGTCGGCAAAGCCCCGCCAAGGTTGGACGTAACAGAGCCCAGAAGGCTAGATGGAATAGCAGTAATTGGGATGTTCGACGCATCAGCCGGCAGGTTGGTTACTGTAGCCAAAATGGAGGAGACCAGCGAAGAAGGAAGCTGGCTAACGGGAATGATGGGCACAGTAGGTAAAGCTCCAATAGCAGAGGTAAGGGAGCCCCGGATGCTAGATGGGATAGCAGTAACCGGAATGTTTGACGCGTCAGCGGGCAGATTGGTTGCTGTAGCCAGGATAGATGAGACCAGCGACTGAGGCAGCTGGCTGACTGGAACAACCGGTACACTGGCTGCCGGAGTGTTCAGCAGACTCGAAATCACCGATGACGGCAGTGCCGTAATCGGCAGGACAGTTGGGTTGGGTGGCAGTCCCGTTGCCGACGCCAGGACCGAGGAAACGAGACTGGGGTTCAGAGCGCCCGTCGGCACCAAGGTCTAAGATGGGAAGCTCATGACATTGGAAATAACACTGTTCAAGATTCTGTTTGGTCGTTAGCATTGATTGTCATTTCGTGTCCAAACAAGGAGACATACGAGGTAGGGACGACCGCAGTAGGCAGCATGCTACCAGTCAGTCGCGTCTGTGGGATGACCTGAGTGGGAATCGTCGGCGAGGCAAGGATAGATGACACAACTCCCGTCGGTAGAAGGCTGGGATTTATCAGGGATGGCAGAGCGGTGTTGCTGCCAACCACAGAGCTCAAAATCGAGGAAGGAACGAGACTGGCCGGAATCTGCGTAGGCTGCTGGAGGAGCGACGAGACACTGGCAACCAGAGACGGCTGAGTGAGTAGAGTGGTCGGCACCGCTGTTGGCGGGGCTGCACCGCCGCTGTAGCCGTCGACAGGATGCTCGAGACTACATTGCTAGGTAGGACGGAGAGCGGTACAGAGGCGGCTGAGCTGCGGGTAAGCTGAGTTGCTCCGGCCAAGATACTCGAAACTTGCGATGGCTGCAAAGCGCTGGTCGGGATAGCTGTCGGCGCTGGAGCATTCGAAAGAACGCTGGAGAGCAAGCTAGTGGGAACAGCTGACAGCGGAATCGATTGAGTCGATGCTGCACCGCCACCACCCAGGATAGACGACAAAAGACTAGGGGGAATGACACTATTCCACACAAATTAGCACTTGCCATCGAGAATCGAACATGATACATAGGATACGAACCTCGTCGGTAGAATTCCCAAGTCTGCAGCGTTTGTCCCGGCCGTGAGAGCAGCGCTCACACAGGGACAAATGCTGGCGCTGGCCCCGACGCCATTGGTGCCGACGCTAGCCCCGACGTTGGCGGTGGGCGTGGCGGCGACGCCCACGCTCGCGACTGGCGTAGTAGTCCTTGCAGTCGTTGCTGTGCTTGCCCTTGTTGAAGTGGCCCCGCCAAGGGACAGCAGTGTGTTGGACCCCAAGTTGAGGACCAATGGGGAAGCATCAGCGACGCTCGCAAAGGCCGCAGCCCACTTCAACACCACCGAGATCTTCATGATGACCAATTAGGAACGATGGAATAAAAGAGAGTGTCGTCCCCCAGGACAACTGCGAGGAGAGGATGTACGGCGCTGGATTATTCAAAAGTCATGCCAGAGGAGGGCAATCATCTGCCTTATATGTTCCTGTTGTGCTCGATGAGAATGAAGCTATGGCCATCGGGCAAGGCATTGAGTATGGCTACGACTGGCTCAGTGGCTTGATGATGGTGCATCATGACGAACTCGGCCCCAGAGGCTCGGGTGGAGGTTCGCCGCCACAGAGCGTTACGGATCCAGACTGCACTCGATCTGCTGCTGAACAACCTCCATAAACCAATTGCTATAGGACGTAGCACAGTCCGACAAGGTATGGCGGGGCTCCAATGTCTCCTCACGAGCCAAGCATATCCAAAGGGCGGGGCCAGACCAAAGGCGTCCGATCGGAGTAAATCAGTCGAATGTCCTATGGGAGCCAGACCTCTCGCCAAGACAACCGTTTTACGCTTTCGTGAGGCTTGAGCGAGAGTTTACAACAAACTGTGTAGACCCGCAAGTGAATCTATCCACTGCCAAGCAATCCGTCAGGACTTCGTGCAAAAGATGAGGCTAACGATCATACGGCAAAGACTTGGCGGAAATGATCGACCTCGCCACTGCCGTCAGCGTCTACCTTGTGCTTTCGACATGGTATTGGTGGCCATGCTAGCCAAAGTCGGGTGTCTCTAATCTATGATGAACCTAAATGTAGAGCCTTCTGTCCCAATTCGAGCATAATATCAAAGCTGTTGTTGAGACGAGTTGCTTCTGATCTCCAAAAGGAGCAGGGCACAGTTCGTCATGCAAGTGAATCCTATGGTCAGTCTGATAGTCGCGGTCCAAAACGCTCTGGGTCACAGCCGTGCCGTGGTATAGAGCAGTCTTTAGCGTTGCGTCAGCGTGGGCCGAGCATAAGGACCCCGATGGAGTCCCCTCGAGTCTATGCAGTGCCCAATTGACACTAGTGAACTGGACTACCGTAGAGACACTTGAAGGATGTGCAACGGCCGCGGGGACGGCTCGATGCCATTGAGGGAAGGACAATTTTTGTTACATTCCTCGGTCAAGCTCGTTGTACGTTGCGGAACAGATGGAAGGTGGCGTTCCCAGTGTGTACAGCTAGGCGAAGTTAGTGATTCTCATGAATGATCATTGATTGCATCTTCGTGACACAATAGAAGGGACTACCTCTTCGGGGTTGTGACAGTGCTGCGCGGCGACGTCTGAAGTCGCAAAGGCTTCCTACGTTGTCGGCGGAACGGTCCGTCAGCAAGACCGCTTTATCCTTATAGTTGAGACCTCGAAGGTATAGAACCAGTGCCGGGCTTGCCGTTCGCGCCCAGCCAGCCGCTCACGCCGAAACATCAATCTGTTGGCAGGAGTCATGCTCGATCTCGCTGGGCGGGATCGGACAGATAGCCGTTCCCTTTAGGTCTTTGTATTGCTGATCACCCGAAGCCCCACGCTGTTACCCGATGGGGTAGAATCTTATGCTGGGAGGTCAAGCTGGTACCAGAAGTAGGCTCTTAAGTCAAGCCAATATAAGAAGTGACCTCATATAGCATTACTTCCTCTGGTCGAGACAGCCCGATTTGGTTAGGCGTTCAAATCATACGCAGGCGACATTGTGTCTGTTTTACTCCATTTGGACTTTCTCGACCTTGGTGTTCCGATAATTTTCTGACGTCAATGATATTTCTTTCTTATAGGTCTCCGCATTCAGACCAAGGAACGCATGAAGACAACCGCCGATGACTTGCATTTGGAATCATGACTCGAATCCTTTTCCGCACCTGGTAAAGCTGGGTCATCTTCAAGGTGCTAGAGTTGACCATAGAGCACGCTGTGTCGCTCGTCGATCGGGGTCCCATATCGGCAATAGAACCATTGTTCAACTCGCAGCGTTGAGCCATCGCAGGCTGAGCATGACGGGCAGGAAAGAAGATGTCATGGGACCTTTCCCACAGCTGACCAACTTGTGCACAACGAACATGCCAAAAATCCTTCCCGATGGCGAGCTCCTCTGGAAGTCAAATTCTAAAGTCGGTAGCATCTTCATCAAGATGGCGTCAGGGTCGCTTTGTTTCTGCAGGGGTGTTCGGTTCCATTCAAGGTTGTATTCGGCTATGCTACGAGAGCGCATCTCGCGATGGCAGAAAATGCTGAAACTCCAGAATCGCTGCAATTAAAAAGGTGTCTACAGGTGCAACATATACAAAGCCTGATTCATGCAATGTGTCCATTGTAACGCTTGCAATCTACAACCTCCAGTCCAGCAGCCAGTCGCTTCGAACATCAGGCGCTGGTTGAACGACCTCGGTTTTGCCAGATTTGCCAAGGAAGGCGCCCGCATTGCTATACTGGAGATACTTCCCGTACTTCTCCGACTGTGCTACACTGTCATCTGACACGCCCGCGGCATCTTGAGGGATCCAGACTACTGGCGCTGGCTCTCGTGTCACAGGGTCTTGATATGCTGCCCGCAGCTCGGCTGCACGCTCCGCCGGAGTCAAATCGACAAGGTCGTCTGGGTACCCTGCAATCGCGGCACCTAATTGGTCTGCGACATCATCCTTTCGGGTTTGCGCTGTACCATCGCGCTCATCGCCATGATGTGGACTGCGCACTTGGGCGGCGGCTAAAGTGGCGCCAATGCGCTGGTGTAACCGGTTCATTGTCTTCCGTGCGCTCGCGGCGGTATAAGCCATTGTCCCTGCTTGCTTTTCACCTTCTGGCGCCGTATCTTGCATGTGAGATGGCTTTTCCGGTACACGCCGCCTGATCGACTCCGAAGACCGTCGACTTGATGCTGCAGTCATTGTTGAGCTCTGGTCATCCACTGCATTTTCGTCGCTGTGGCCTTTCTCTCGCGCGAATTGCCGTCGCTCGGCGTCAGCTGCCTTATCCTCCAAGGTCACAGGGATGAACTCTTTCAGCGGCCTGAGTGATTGCTCGAGGACATAGTGAAAGCCAGCTGTGAGACACAAGGCCACAATCATGATGACTGCCTGAGGTGTCGCTGTGACATTGCCGTCGGTGTTTCGAACAATAAAAAACAAGCCGATCAAAGTAATTTCCATGACATACACCCCTGCAAAGAGCTGGGAGAGTGCACCTTCGAACAGCGCGCCATGGGTGTCGACTTTGTTGCGTTGGACATAATAGTAGTTATGCCTGTATGCAACCCAAAATAGCATAAAAACGGCTGACACAAATACCAACATCAAAGGGGCGATCACAGAGTATATCATTCCTGAACGAAAAGGTCAGCGACGTTCGCAACAACACCACTCGCAAATCGATGAACATCCTCGACGTACCTATGACAGCAAAATTGGTCCATAGAGAAAAGACATTAGCCCACATTTGATGGGGAAGGGTGATCTGTAGCCAAGCCTCTTCTCTCGGCGTCTGAGAAAACCATGGCCAAATTAATGTAATGAATAAAATCCGCAAGTATTGAAATAATGCGCTGCCGCTAAATCCAAGCGCTTGAATGATGAGGTAGTTAAAGAAATAGTTGGCTGCCTTGGGCAAGTTCGTTGCAAGTGTCTGTGTCACTCGAGTGGGGTTGCTTGCGATTACTGGGATTACCGCAAGCAAGCCTGACGAGATAGAAGTGACCAGCACCAGTTCGATGATGAGGAATGTGAAATAGAATCCTTGGGTTGCGATTTCTCGCCGGCTGCGAGTAGGTGCACCGCAAAGAACCGCCAGTTTGCGGCACAGCGCTGGAACGACCAATTGAACCAGCAGAGCGAGCAGAATAGCCGTAAGAGGACCAGAAATGAAACTGACAAGCCAAGTAGGCCAGGCTTCAAGCCATCGAAGCCAAGGCGTATTGCTCCTCAGGGTTTCCAGCTGTGATAAAACACTGAGGAAAAAGGCCGGAACAGCCCACAAGACAAGCATCCCAGCGAAAAGGACAAAGGCGATGATGGTGCGCACGAAACGTGCTAAGGATGTCAGACCCATGTTAGGCCAAAGAATCTCGTGCGGTGCGACGTGTAAGAACCGTGGCTCCATGATGCCGGGCTTGTGGTGACTGGTCAAGGCGCATGCCATATTGGCAGCCATCTGACGGTCGAATTGGATAAAGGCAGAGTTCTGTCGCTTGAACTTCTCTTCATTGTCAAGCTGCGGGAGGAGTTCCTCGATCTGAATGGTAAGGCGAGCGATCTCGGCACGCAGAAAGGCCACCTTTGACACATCTCGTCGATTGCGCTGCCAAAACTTGAGGGTCGACGCCGGAGTCAATGATCCCGAGTCACTTTCAATTACTTGAATCCGAGATTCCTTGTGCTTCTCCAAGTATGACCTCCACAACTGGTCTTTGGCCTTGTTATCTGCCTCAAATGCCGACTGAATGCGTTTCATCTCGCTGTCAATGCCGACCTCTGTTTCTTCGTCTGGCTCGCTTCCTTGCAGAGTGCGTTGCGAATGGCTTGAATCTGGCTTGGGCTCTTGCTGTGCTTGGTATTGCTTGTTGACCACACGCAACAGCTTGAGCTCTTCCTTTTCCAGTGCGTGGCACATCTTTCGGCGGCGAGTGGCAAGGGCTCTTAGCACCTTGTAGTCGCGATTGACCCATACATGCAGCTTACTCCTATCATCGTTGTCCACAAATACATCGAACAACGCTTTCAGAGCTTCCTCGCTTCGATATTCACTAGGAATGTTGGTCACCAGAATCGTCTTCGCGGAGGCCTTTAATCGATGCTCTGGTGAGGTCAAATACTGCTGCCGGACAGTTACGAAGTGAATCTTTTCCCGATAAATTCGGTACAATGTCCATGAAATGACGAGAAGCGCGCACACTAGATGTGCCCAGTAGCGATCTGTCTGAGTGGGTGGAACATTCTGCCAGGACACGGTATCAAGGCCCGTGACATTGAAGTTGGTCATGTTACCCTCTATAACAAAATCACGCTGGTTCTTCCCGTCTATGAAGTTGGTGGGTATTAAGATGGTGATGCATGCAGCCATGAGTGGCAAGAAGATGATGACCATGGCACGTAAGAATCGGATACTGAAGTAGCCATCGAGGCCGCACTTCTCCTTTAGCTCTTCGCCCTTTATACCGAAGATTCTGCGGAGCCATTTTAGCGGGCTGACCGGTATGGCCTCCACTCGCAAACGTTTCTGGACGAGATATGTCTTTGGCTGATACAGTCGGCGCCCAGGCCTGGAGCTCTTCAGTAGTAAGAAACCTGACAGCTGGAGCGTAAAGAGCACGAAACCAGTTGCCAAGTTGAGGAAGAAGGCCCTGGTGCTGATACCACTGGCATTCTGAGCTATGCCGGAGTTGCCATAGAAGACATCCGACAAGCTGGTAGAGTTCGAGTCACTGTTGTTTGTAGCCATGCTCGGAGGTAGTGCAGTGCACACATGCGGAGATATCCAAGATCAGGGCAGTGGGAACCCGTGGGGAAGGTGTCAGGGCAGAGGATCGAAGCAGGGATGTGGTGTGGCTCGTCGCCGCAGAGCTGTTGAGATCGTGCTTTGGTGTGGCGTGCTCCTCATTCTCGGCCTTGGACCACCACCATGACACCAGGGCGCTACGTCAACGATTGTCAGGCCCAAAGTAACGACTGTGGTTTGGAAACGAGTCAGATGCCCGTCAGGAAGCGTGGAGGACGAGTTAGGAGACACGGCCGACGATGATGTCTTGCCGCTGTAGAGCGACTTTCAGATCGCCTGAGTGCGCCTTACCCGATCAAGCTAAATCCTCCGCGGGTATCATCATCGAGCCGCTGATGAAGCACCGGCGCGGCGGCGCTAATATACCTCCTGAACTACAGTACCTTACTTGCACCTCACCTTCAGCCTCCATCGCCCAAAGCCACCGAACATTCCCCGAGTTCTTGACTGCAACTTCTTCGTCTTCCGGCTTTACAGCTTGGTACGCTATCAATCACATTCCTTCGTCTGCAGCGCTTCGACAGCGCCGACAGGCGCATCATGGATTCTGCCAAAATAGCTGGGGCCTATCGAGTTAGATCCGTGACAGGTACATGTGGGCCTTAAACACGCCCATTCGCGTGACAATTGCGTCGAGACCTGCTCAACAGTGCCTGAAAGGCCGTGGCATTTTGACGTCGCACAACAATGAGACATTACTGCGTGATTTCTATGACCAAGTGTGGAGGTGGCGCGCAACTTTCATGCCTCAAATTCTTGGGCTCGTAGCCCTACTTGTATGTGGATCAGGCTGCACTGCTTTCGTGGCGACTACCCCTAATAACTACTTCTTCTTTGCTTCAGCATGTGCGAGAAATTGACCCTCATCAAATCCTGTCGCGTTTCTCAAACAGCCCATCTCCGACCAGCGTGCATCATTGGCTATCGGACGCACTAAGCCGAGCGTTGCCTATAATACGAAATTTCCTACAATTAAAGTACCAGACGACGTTGAATTTAAGGTTCGGCACTAGGTTCCCCTGCCCTACCTCACCAACAGACATCAGATGCTCATGGGAACGAAAATCCCACATACCTCCCTGAAATTATTAGATGGCATTGCTGGCTTCTGCGGCGCGATGAGGGCATGAACAAAGCCGCGACGCTGGGACACTGCGCTTCTTTGTTTAGTCCGGTGAAGGTGGTGGTGGCGGCCGCGCTGTCTTTGTTCTCCATGCAAACCTAAGACCAACATGGTCACACTCTACAGCTTAGACACGACCAGGTACTCGGGTCCGGCTAGTTCACTTGATTGCTGAACTGATATGCCGCTTGCCCGGTGAAGGTGCCATTCATCGAGGCTCAAGTGGATCCGGAAGGACAGTGATCTTGTGAAATCGTGTTCTGATTGGACTTTGTTCGAACAGGTCGTCCAGCGCCATCGCCAGGTGCATTGCCTTTCGGAGAAGCGCGGCAGCATTGCACAAACGTTTTAGGAAAGATGCTGGCGCAAAGTCCCCATTTGATGGTCTTCATAATGGAGCGCAGTTATGGACTGCTATAACCCAAATTTCTTTATAGGCAGACTAAGACTAGGGCGAACGCCTCTCTAAGGGACCTCCATGCTAGACACCAATGAACGGCAAAAGAAGTGTCGTATATGGCCGACCACGCTCATACTAGGCGTTCATGGCATACTCACTGAAGCTTATTGCTGTGGGGTTTTGCTCAGATAGCAGCTCATCCGTCTAGCCATTGCCTCCGACTGGCCTTGGCAATACGCCCACTTGCGGCTTCGAGGTATCACAGTATCGAATGCAAAACATCGGGCAAATACAAGCGACGAGATGGCGTAGAGGTAGCCGCATTTGGGCAGAATCATAACGAACATGGCAAAGGATGCCCGTGTAGCGCCGGTGCGTATCCACTTCTCCCTGCTCCACCATAGTGCAACCATGTGTATATCTGAAGAATGTTAGGAGTTCAAGGCCACGAGGCTCGACGTATATATAGGAGCGTTGGAACGGCATTTGCGTTCCCTTTCTCACTCCCACTCTCGTTCTCAAACTCGGATCTAATCAGCCTTTCATCATGCCTGGCTTCACCTTTGGCGCGGCTAGCTTTGCCCTTGCGGCATTGCAAGCTGTTCCTGCTTCGGCTTTCTGGCGTATGGGATGTCCTGGTCGGTTGACCCTGGAGCGGATAGATCCTCTCTTCGCACCAGGCTCGGTTTCTGGTCACGTACACACGGTCTCCGGTGGCAGCGGGTTCGGTTTCGATACAGACTACGAACAGCTACGCTCGTCTGCATGCTCATCCTGCCCCATCAAACAAGACCTGTCCGCCTACTGGACCCCGAAGTTGTACTACATGTCTGATGCAGAGGGCAGTAGTTTCGAGGACGTCCCTCAATCCGGTGAAGGCGGTGGCAATACGGGTGGCATGACCGTCTACTATTTGCAAAGGGGCGAGGACCTTAACAACATCACTGCTTTCCCCGAGGGTTTCCGCATGTTCGCTGGCGACCCAGGGCAGCGAAGCAAGACCGACAAATACGAGGCTCCGGGTGAGGCAGTAAGCTTCGTCTGCCTCGATTACGCAGCTGGCTCTTCACGGCATCTCTCCATCCCCAACAAGAGGTGTCCCCAAGGACTCAGGGCTCAGGTCTTCTTCCCTGCATGTTGGGACGGTGTCAACCTTGACTCCCCAGACCACAAGTCACACATGTCGTACCCCATTGGTAACTACGACAACGGGCCGTGTCCAGCCTCCCATCCAGTGAGGCTTATCAGCATCTTCTATGAAGTCATCTACTCTGTGGACGGCTTCGACAACCGATGGTGGGATGAGAACCAGCACCCCTTCGTCTTCGCCCAGGGAGACCGCACTGGCTTTGGCTTCCACGGTGACTTTATTAACGGGTGGGATGTTGACGTATTGCAAAAGGCAACGGACGAGTGCACCAGCAACAGTGGAAATGTCGAGGATTGCCCTCTCTTCGATCTCTACACCGGTGACGAATGTCAGGCTTGCAGGCTGCCCCCTTCGGTCGACGAGCCAATCACAGGCAAGCTCGACAGCTTGCCAGGTTGCAATCCGCCTACGAATGGCCCCGATTATGCTCCGCAACAGCCATGCAACACACCAGCTATTTCTACGCCTGAGCAGCAGTTCACCGACATGACTGACAAGGGCTGGGAATACGTTGGCTGCGGCAAAGACGGCGGACCACGTACCTTCCAGGGAGGCGTCTACTTCGATGGTGAAATGACTGTGGCCAAATGCATGGATTACTGTGCGAAGGAGGGCTACAGCTACGCTGGTCTGGAATACGCCAGCCAGTGCTATTGTAAGCATTCCCCTAGCACACTCACTCAAGGTACATACCAACTCACTTTACTTCTCAGGCGATGTCGACTACCAAGTACCGGACAGAGCTCCTGTCGAAGGCATCTACGGCAGGTGCGCCATGGACTGCGGTGGCGACAGCTCCGAAGTATGCGGCGGACCCAACGCTCTCAGCATTTACCGGGCCTGCGACGACGGTGCTTGCAACAACAACATGTTCACCGTGAATGGTACGGGCTCGAACAACCGTCCTCGCGCTTTGCAAAGCAGGAGCGAGATGATCCTGCCGGATCGCAGCTTCGCCTAAGCTCGCAACTTGTCGAAGTGCTTCCACGCTGCACCATTTTGGATTCAGGATCTTGCGCCGATATCACTTTTTGGGTCATTAATAGTCGGCAGCAGTAACTTATGGCTCACGCTTGTCACGATGGATAACGAACTTGGTAGTTGGAGACCACGGAATTTTAATGTACATATCTCTTAATAGATATCTCTCTTCTCTTGGCTTTCGCTTTTGAACTGCTTCACCTCGTCGAAACTGACTGTTCAAGACCAGGCACCCTGAGGCTAGGTGCAAGCTTGTGTGTTGTCTGCTGAATTCGCGTGGCATATGGTGTACTCCCAAGGCATGATCGCGAATTAGCTTCGCAGAACACGACGAACAACAACGGCTTCAGAAAGAAAGGTTGTTGGGTGGTATCGTGAATGTTTGCTCTTTCTGCGAAGACGGATTTTTCCCGTGCTTTGAGATGCACTCGAAAACTGACATGTGAGGAGAAAGTACGTACTGAGCGAAACGTTCTTGAGCAAAGATTTCTTTTACAACTTCTCGGTGTCGCTGCAGATCGTATATATACCTGCACCAGGGTCGTAGTTGTGAACAACGATATGGGAACGTCAAAAGTAACATGGTCGGCTGTTCCATGATTCAATCGTCTCTGGTTACCGCGAGATCTTGCGGTGGCCTGCAGACACGATACCTCGCAGCCACGAGGCACCCATTTGAAACCAAATCGAGTATCTCGTGAGTTTGTCTAGTAATATTCAAAGTTATCCTTTTCTTGGAGGGAGGGGGAAAGACGTTGGAAGAGCATTTTTCCCCGTGCTTGACCGTACAATAAATGACAGGAAATGAACAAACAGTCATTAAGCTGAAAGATCATCTGGACTACGGTGTTGGACACTCTTTCGCCAACAATAGTGAACCGTGAACCCTGACTAACCCTAATGATCCGAAAGTCGTAAGGCAGGATGCGGGAGCAGCCGAGCGCGGAAGCCGGCAAATCCCAATCAACTTCATTTGATCAATTTAACCAAATCGACGGTGGAATTACTTAAACATGCAATGGATCCAGCCCACACAACAATCTCGAAAGACCACAGCTACGGCAGCGACCGATTCATGGACTGGAATTTCCTGTCATGATGGCGGGTGAGTGATGACAAGGGGTGCAACGAGCAAACGATCACGCAACTTCGGATTTGTCGCAGACCGAGCGAGCGCTCGAGGTATCGCAGATGCCCCCTAGTCAAGAGTATCTTAGTAAGGATGCCTATCGCAAGTGACGAGAGATCATGAAGTAGAATCGCAACAGGCGACAATTGACCAGAACTATTCAACGCCCTGGCCCTGCTGCAAAAGCCGCATCCCAATCTCCCGAAGCTTGAACTTCTGAATCTTGCCACTAGCAGTCTTGGGATACTCGTCGACCCAGAAGACATATTTCGGCACTGCGAAACCCTGGTCAGCCACACTGTAGAACTTCATGCTATACCTCACACGAGGTCAGACTCACCTAAATGCCCGCTCAGCTTTTCTCTGACGAATGATCTGACCTGGTCGGCCTGGAAGTCGCTATCCTGCTTCTTGACGACGAAAGCCGCGACGACCTCACCGTACTTCTCGTCCGGCAACCCGACCACGCTGACTTCGCGGACCTTTTCGTGGGCGAGGAGGCAGTTTTCCACTTCTAACGGGTGGATGTTCTCGCCGCCGCGAATGATCAAGTCCTTGATCCGGCCAGTGATTTTGACGTAGCCTTCCTCATCCATACTCGCTTCATCGCCCGTGAGCATCCAGACTTTTGTGGGGTCGTCGTGGTCTGGAATCATGACTTCGGCGGTCTTCTCGGGATCGTTCCAGTACTCCTTCATGACGAGGTATCCGGAAACGGCAAGCTCACCGCGCTCGCCTACGTCGAGCGTCTTGCTTCGATCTTGAGCGTCGGTTACCTTGGCTTCGACGTGTGGTAGTAGACGACCGACCGTATCGACCCGCTTCTCTATCGGGTCATCTGTACGCGTCATGGCGGATACTGGTGATGTTTCCGTCATACCGTAGCAGATGGTAAGTTCATGCAGGTTCAGGACCTTGTGTAGCTGCTTCATGAGCTCCGCTGGGACCGAACTACCAGCCGCAATACCTGTCCGAAGGTGCTGGAAGCCCTCATGCGGCACGGTGCCATTTGCCAAAAGCTCAAGCTCAGCGAGGAACATGGTGGCGACACCGTATAGGGCAGTGGCCTTGTATTCCTGTACCGCCTTCAGCGTCGCCAGAGGATCGAAAGCTTCGGTTGGAAAGACAATGGCAGAGCCATGAGTCGCGGTGGCCATGTACCCCAGAATGCAACCAAAGCAGTGAAACAGAGGAGGCGGGCAGCATACGACATCAGCTGGAGTGAGAAGCATCCGTTCGCCGATCTGATGCCCGTTATTTAGGATGCTCTTGTGACTCAAGCAAGCAGCTTTGGGCATAGAAGTGGTACCGCTTGTAAACTGTATGTTGACCACATCATCCTTATGCAGCCCTTGATCGGGCAGGGTGTTTCCAGATCCCGATAGCACCTCCTCGAATGGCACAGTGGCCCGCAGCTCGTCGGGAGGCACTCTACCGCTTGAATTGTCTACGAGCACCACATGCTGTAACGATGGAACCAGCTCAGACTCGAGCTTTCCACTCCGGATACCAGGCGCTATATGCTCTAGCAAGGGTACGTTGGATCTGGGCGGCTTCCGAGGCAAATTGGTCTCCGTCCCGATGATCAGGTGGCTCGCCTGCAAATGAGATGTAGCCGCAATGACCTGCTGAACGTTGAACGATGGGTTCAGCGGGTTCAGAATCGCCCCCAGCTTAAACAAGGCATAGGTGGTGATTGCAAACTCGACATTGTTGCCCAGAGACACTGCCACTCTGTCGCCCTTCTTCACGCCTATTCCCTGTAGACCTCGTGCTAACGCATTGCTCTTGCGGTCCAATTCGGCATACGAAAGCTGGGCTTGTTGGTGTCGAGAGATGACGGCTGGCCGGTCTCCGTGCTGCGAGACGATCGAGGCAAAATGTTGGGGCACAGTCTGTTCGAGCAGTGCTGGCTCACGAGGACCAATGTCATGGGCCTTGGTCAGCAGGCTGCGTGTTTGGTTCGTGAACGGTCTCCAAAGCCTAAGGTAGTGTCGGCCAGCCAAAGCCCGCGCCCACATTTCTTCCAAACAGCTTCATGGGCCTCGAAGCCTCGACAGCGAAGAAAACGACAGTTGTAGGCAAACACGTATATGCTGTTAGACCATTGTGTTTGGCTGTGTCTTGAAGGTGACATCGCCCGCGTAGGTAGCTACTAGCGAGAGCTACTAGCGAGAGCTCGAGTCGGAGCTGGAAACCGGGGCTGTGGAGAGCGCGTGCGGGGATCTTCGGCTATGCGACCGAGCAGCGAAGTGCCCTGCACACCGGGGGGCGCGGACGGGCAGTCCAGGAAGACATCAGGAGGAGCATTGGGATGGGAAATCCAGTGAAATCGTAAATTTCATGCGCATAGATTGTTGCAATGATCGTGTGATCGCTCGCCTACAGTGCGCATATCCCTTTTTAAGTCACATATTTTCCTACCCCGCCGCCAGGTCCAAAAGTTCCAAGACACATATCCATCGCTCGTTCCCACCGTCGTGGAACTCCGCGAACACCGTAAGCGCCATGCATGTACGAGTGCCTGCCTCTAATCTACAAATGTGGGATGCTAGCCGCTGCAGCCGATTAGAAGTCTGCAAACATCTCGTCGTACTTTTCTTTCATTTCCTACAGAACGGTCAGTGACGTGCAAGTAGAGGTATGTAATTTAGGTACTCACCTTCGTGTATTCGTCCCGGTGCTGTGGTTCGGCGTCATACTCATCAAAATTTCTCGTGTCGTCCGCACTCTTCAAATGAGGCACGATGGGTCCTTGCATCTTGCGGTGGTAGAGGCCATCCCAGTCGATGCTCTTGAACCATGG
The DNA here is from genome assembly GCA_037044905.1 of Hortaea werneckii. Taxonomy (NCBI): domain Eukaryota; kingdom Fungi; phylum Ascomycota; class Dothideomycetes; order Mycosphaerellales; family Teratosphaeriaceae; genus Hortaea; species Hortaea werneckii. Next base: position 30,095 of record JBAOKB010000040.1, on the reverse strand, counting down.
CTGTGCTTTCACCGTGCTTGCGCCTCCCTTGATGTTACCCAAGCGTTTTGTCACGTCGACCGTGCAAAGCCCGCCGATCAACTCCCGGGCTTCTTCTGACATGGCACTCGGGTAGCGCACTTTGCCTTCTACGATCTGCTCATAGATCTTCATGGGATTCTGGTCCCAGAATGGCGGTTGGCCGACGAGGAACTCGTAGATCAAGATACCAAATGCCCACCAGTCGACTGCCGTCCCGTGCCCAGTATTTCTAATGACTTCTGGAGCAAGGTACTCTGGCGTGCCACAAAGGGTGTACGTCTCTCGGTTCTCAATCTTCTTGGCGAAACCGAAATCGACCAATTTCAAATGCCCATCGGCATCGATCAAAATGTTCTCAGGCTTGAGGTCTCGGTACGCGACACCTTCATTCTCATGCAAGAATTCGAGGATCAAACAGATCTCGGCGGCGTAGAATTGTGAAGTTGGCTCGTTGAATCGCCGGGCTCGGCGGAGGTAGGAGAAGACTTCGCCGCCTGGGCAGTAATCAAGCAACATGTAAAGCGTGTCCGCATCCTGGAAACTGGCAACCATGGTCGTGATGAACGGATGTCCGGCAACGGCCGCCAGAACATTGCGCTCGTTACGCACATGTTCCACTTGCTTAAGCCTAATCACGTCCACCTTTCGGAGAATCTTCAATGCGAATACTTTGGTACTCTCTTCCTTGCGACGGTCCGCTAGTTTTGTCAACCATACTCGTGCAAATGTGCCCGTACCAAGCGTCTTCAAGAGTTCAAAATCCTCCTTCCTCAAGACTTTTGATGAGTGTCCGACTACCTTCCGTTGGGGGTCGATCGTGATATCGCTGGGCTCTAGCGGCTCCTTCTTTGCCTCCCACTCTGCCAACTTCCGCTTCTCTTCCTCTCTTGCTGCCTTCGTCTGACTATCATCATGGTCGTGGCCATGGTGGCTCTGGCTCATGCGATGCCGCAGCTTCTCGAGCACCGCTGGCGCCATAGCAGCGCCCTTCTCGTGCTTACGCAAGGAACTTTTCGAATCCGATGTGCCCTTTGCCGAGGACGTACAGCTGTGAAGATCGTGTGCTTCTTACCACTGCTTCAACATCACTTTTGCAGCTGTCTGACGCTATCATGCGCTCAACTCCGTCATCCAGCGGCCCGGTGCTTCAATGCCGACAGTAGTAGGTAGATCGGAGACCGTGCAGACGGTAATCAGGCGATCAAGAATGCCTGTCGATGCTCAACGGCAGTTCTCTGGTATTCAGGTACCCGGGTTACTTGCAAGAGTCTGCCAACACGTGCCACATACCTATTGAGGAGGGGCAGCTCCTCGCAAAACTGAACTTTGACGGATTGCTGACAAGATGTGACGTCGAGACGCCTTAGGGCGGGCGTTGGCGTCGGCATCGGAGGCGGGAGAGCCCGCCTCATCAACCTCTTGACGTGGGACTATCGCGAACCTCACCTGGCGAGCCAAGGCGCGTTCAATCGCGCTTTTGGTCAATCTGGACGCTCCAGACGATGACTCGCATACCTCCAGTAATATGCTTGCTGCTGAGCTTTGGAACCGTGCAGCAAATGTGCAAACAGACGAAGTAGATCACAAGCTCCTTCTCGTCTGTGTCGGGAGAGATTTTACCCCGGGACGACGCTACTGGGGCATTCTGTCTGCCTGGGCTCCTCGCTCTCTTGCCTTACGACGGACACTCTCGAGGCATGGGCTCAAATGCCATTAATGCATCACCACATGGTGGGCAACTGGAAAAGCTTTGCTCGAGCGCTGTAACACGGTTCGAACCAGCAACGGGCTTCAGGGTAAACACCATGACGCATGAAATCCGACATTGGAAGAGGGCATTTCCTCTGCATTCACGATGCATCACATGTCCATTTTGATTCGAGACTGATCTCGCGCTCGATCAGCGGCAATCGAACGCCACGGCTTCTGAAGATGTGGAAGAACACATTTAGTGACCCACGTCCGCACATCAAATTTTGCACGATGGAGACCGCCCTTCTCAGCGCGAATCGGCCAGCCTGGCTCTTCTATCGACCCAGAGCAAAGCTCAGGCTTGCACTTGAATAAGGCTTTAGGCTCTCTGCGCAAGTCCTTCGTAATCCTCAATGGAAGCTTCCAAGCTAGGCTGCACGACCGTAACGGTGGAAAGACGCAAGGTCGGGTTTGATCTACGAAGCCCTGCTTGCAGCTGCAGCAGTAACCAGGTAGGCACGAAGCGTCGTTACAAACGAGGCTGAGGCATTGGCAAAAAGATGCGTCGTAAGCCCTTAAAAAGCACACATTCTTATCACATTCTTATCGCGCCCTCACTACTTTGGTTGTGCACAGGAACAACCCTAGATCCGAGATTGTACCTACACCGTGCGGCGTCTGTCTGGCCTTCTCAATGCAACTCGCCTTAGGGCTGCTATGTCCGATTGGTCAGAATTGAGATGTCCGTCGGAGACCGCGCCTTAACGCCGAAGCACCCCACCTGCGCGGGACCGCTTGCCTTGGACGCGGACCCGTTTACTTCTCAGTGATGAAGTCCGCTCGTCCCAGAGGCGTCCGCCTTGTCGCGATCAGCTATGGAGACCAACGAGAACGGGGCGGACTCAAATTTTGCTGGTTCTGGTGGCGCGCATGCGGAACAGTCGTGCGTAGCGTGTCGTCGTCTGAAGAGAAAATGCTCCAAGGACCTCCCCGCGTGCTCGCTTTGCACCCGCGTGGGCAGGGAATGCGAATATCCTTCGCCCAGGTCGACACCCGATCGTTTCCATAGTGCACGGCCGTCCTCGTCTATAAGGAACTCGTCAGTGTGGCAGACGCCTGCAACAGGCCAGAAAGCATTAAGAGACCAACAAGATACAGAAATACGTCTTGATTCACCGGGCCAGGGTGACGGCGTGCTTCCCACCCCAACCGATTCTGCTTCTAGCCGGAGGCCAAAGGAATCGAAGTTTGCATCAGCCTGGTACATCGACTCTGTTTCAGCTCGAGGCATGGATATCGGCTCCACCACAGATCTCACGTGGTCAGACATTGAGGGTGTGCGGGTCAATCTGACGATGGACGACACACGTCAGATCGCGCAGCATTTTTTCCGAACCGTCCATGAATGGTTCCCCATAGGTAACTTCCGTGCTCTAAAACTTTTGGCTAAACGTTTGGGATGCGCTAACGCGGCCGAAGTCTCCTACATGCGTATTCACCGCTTCCTGAACAGCAACAGCGAAGTCGTTGCAGCAGATACCGTTGGCATGTTTGTTGCAATGCACCTTGTTTCCAACGATACCAGCAGGGAACATCAGGCCGAGACGCAGGCCGTCATGTACCGCTCGCTCAAAATGGCCTTGCTTAATTGTGAGCAGCACGGACAGTTCACGACAAATTACCTAGCCGCGCTGGTTCTAACGTGTTTATATGAAATGGCTCACGCCGTTTATCCGGCCGCTTATTTCACAGTGGGTGCTTGTGCTCGGACGTGTTTCAGTATGGGCCTTCACGACAAGAGGTTCGCGACCCAGCTGGGCAAGCATGTAGATACCTGGACGGAAGCAGAGGAGAGGCGGCGCTTGTGGTGGGCGACCTTGATCCTGGAACGATATATCAACGTTGGCTTCATGTTCCGGCCCATTTCGACCCACATCATGAAGCCTAATGAAATCATACCTGCAAGTGATGAGGATTGGGATCGAGGCGAGCTCGCAGTAAATCCGCTCCTAGTCATGAGCATCGAAGCCCGAACGAATGTGGCACCGTTCGCCCGGACCTGTCAAGCCGCTCATTTGCTTGGACGAGTCAGTCAACACACCAACGACCATGCCGATCCATCCGATGTCGATTTCCATTTCCAAGAAGCGGATCAACTCCAAAGAGCAGCCAGTGCCCTGCTTGCAATCGTGCAACAAGAGTACAGCGAAACGGAAAGCTCCCTCCGCCATCGGCATTTCTCAGCAATGACGCTCTGCTGTAGCGCGCTACTTGCATTGTACGACATTCATTCCTGCATAGAGACAGAAGCCATCGAGAGCGGGGGCAGGGACAAAGGAGCTCGAATGGAACTCCAGCAGCTCGCCATCGACGGCTTCAAGCGAGTGTCAGCCGTGACGCTGGACCTCACTGAGGAGATCCAGCAGACTATGGCGACGCAGGGCCTTGACCGCATCAGTCCGTTTGTCATGAATGCGCTCTACCAGGCTGCGAGCACGTATGCGTGGTACGCGCGAGAGAACGGCAGTGCGAGCCATCATGGTGCGTTGCAGAAGATACGAGATGTATTGGCTTTGTTGGGCTCGAGATGGCGCGTGGCTGACGATTATCTCGAGTTACTGAAGGATACTGAGTTCGAGCATGGTGGAGGGTGTAACATGTGATTGCGCTAGGAGATGGCACTTACCTTTTAAAAGCCAGTGACAACGAAGTCTCCTCTGAGTTTCTCGAGGATATCGTTGGTCATAACGGCAGCACCAAATACTAGGACGTTTGGCGAGAGAGCACAGTGTAAGCCTCTGCCCGACCTCACTTTAGGAGGGCGAAAGATACGAAGAGCTCTTCCGTTCGCGCTGCGAGAGTCAATAGGCAGCTGAGCGCTCTAAGAAGTCGCAGAAGTTTTCGAGCTGCGAAAGTTACCCTGCAAACACGCCATTCATGGATTGGTTTGGGTCTGAGCTAGTCGAGCGCCTACGGGAGGCAAGCTGAAGTTGAACGGGAGCATCGGACACATAGCATAGCAGGCGATATATTCCAGAACAGAAGTGCCGCTTAAACGCGCCAAAGGCGAATAGATTACATAGAATACATACAGCTCAAAGCATCCCGCGTCTCCAAGCCTTGTTCGCGAGGGCTTCAATCTCAGGGACTTCCACGGGTCCCTTGACACCCTCGTCGGCGAGGCCTTCCACAATCGCTTCGGCGACCAAATCGGCCTTGAGAGGCTTTGCACCTCCTGCGCCCATCAGCCACGTCAGGTTGCCTCCGGTCAAGCTGTTGGCGAGGAACCCGCCGTACGTAACTGCAGCCATGGGGAGGGTGAACCCGCGACTGCTGTCGAAGAGGAACCCCGGCCGGATGAACAAGCTCCGCATGCGTGGGAAAGTCGTGGAAATGATATCCTCTGCCTCGCGTTTCGTCCGGATGTATCTACCCGGCAGTACGGGCGCCCCAGCTGCCGCGGAGACGTAGGCGAATGATGGCACCTTCGCTTCGTTCGCTTCCCGCGCAAGGACGACGGCCGAGTCGCGGTTCATCAGCTCGTATGTCAGCTCGCCTCCTCTTTCCGCTGCCTCCATTTCCTGTCCTGGCTGGCGCTCGAGCGGGTTGACGTTGCTGCCTTTCTTGGTCTGCGAGAAGGCTCGTTTGAGGCCGGCGATTGGTGACTCCTTGCCCGTCAATACGCCTTTATAGTCTGCTTCCAGTAAGATTCCCATGCTATGTACGACCGCATCGGCGCCTTCGAGGTCGCTTTTGTAGGTTTCCGGGTGGAGGATGTTCGCTGCTCGCCAAGTTACCGACTTTGACCAGGCGGGTGCTGTTTGATGGGCGGATACGGAGGGCCAGTTGGGTTCGCCCGATCGGCTGGCGAGAATCGTGTTAGTCCCGCCGACGTGTCCTGTATTCGTGACGTGAAGGTGTCTGCTTACCTTATCGAGGTCACATCCCATTCACGGGCCACGGCAGCTTTGCAGATTCGATTGCCAAGGAAGCCATTGCCGCCGCAGACGACAAGCTTCTTCTTTACAGCCGATGCGGTCGCCATCTTGACCAAACAAAAAACGATTTTGAGAAAGGTAGTAGTGCGAGGATTGACAGTGCCAGGTATTGTCAGAGTCGAGGCTCCTTGAACGCGTCGATTTCCGCGCGAGACATGACATCATGCGATCTTGCATATTAGCACAGCTCAAGCGGCGGGCCGATGAACCACGGTCCTGGGTCGATCCTGGGTGACAGCCCGCCGAGCCCGCCCACCGCGCCGACCAGCGACACCCGCCACCTTCTCCAACGGCTTCCCGGCCTTGCATCTCCATCTCGAACAGCCGCCATACATCAACTTTCCTCAGTCCTCCGCCCGTGATCGATCGATGGAGATGTATCGATGGCGAAGGAGAAACCAGAGACCCCGCGCAACAAGGTCTCCTTAGCCTCAGCCAAGGCGGTACCTATCTTCCTGTCGCTGCTCGTGGTCTATGCATCATACGTGGTCGTGGGGCCCTTCAGCATCGACTATCTGATCAACAATGAGGATCCCGTGAAGCGCAACATCTCCGCTGGCATCGCACTCCCCATCGTCTGGTTTGTGCTGCTGATTCCAGTCGCCACGAGCTACGCCAGACTGCTTTACGTGGTATCGAAGGATCCGGGCTACATCCCATTTGGCGATGATGAGGCTGCGGGAGCACCGCCGCCCGATTTCTGGATGCGGGATGTGTTCGTGTGCACCCCTCAGGGACTCCCTATCTGGTGCCATCATTGCCGAAATTGGAAACCGGACAGGGCGCACCATAATCGAGATACCGGACGATGTACGAAAAAGCAAGATCACTTCTGTCCATGGGTCGGTGGAGTGGTGGGGGAGCGATCGATGAAGTTCTTCGCCCAGTTTCTGTGCTACAGCTTCACACTCTCGGCGTACCTAATGATCCTAATGGCCTACTATGTACATAAGGATAGATCTCATGTCCAGTGGATTGTGGCGCTGAGTTTAGGAGGCTTTTTCGTCTTTTTTACGCTCGGAATGGTCATCAACACGATGCGTAAGTCTGGAATGTGAGAATCATCGACGACATCAACTAAATCTCAAGCAGGGATGATTTTCCACAACGCTACAACGATAGAAGAAGCGGGACCACGAACCATTTTGATGGCCGTAGTCCTGCCACCAGAGCTCCAGGGCGATGCTATTGGCCGCCCTAGTCCGATCTACAGTCCTCCAACTAGCCGTTCTGGACACAGCGACAGCGAACAACCTTTCGTGTCCGAGATTGACGATCCGTCGCATAGCAGCTACTTTAGCAAAGGAGGCAGCCGAGGCTGGCCATTGCGACGTCTGGCCCGGAGCAAAGCCTGGAAAGGAACCGTAACGTACCCCTTGCCGAACAATCTGCCGACCGATCGACCCCCCATACCGGCTCCTGAGCCGAGAACGTTTGCTATCCTGGAGACCTGGCCAGGCATGAACCCATGGGACCTAGGTTCTACTTATCTCAACTTCACCGCTGTGTTCGGGACTAAGCTTCACCACTGGCTCCTCCCCATCCGGCATTCGCCCTGCTGCGAGCACTCATCCGCAGTCTCCCTCTATCCTCTCGGACCGCAATTCGAAGAGATGTTGGAAGAGGTCGGCATGGTGCAACGAGAGTTTAAGAACGCCCAAGACAGTAATAGACCACGCGACAAAGCGAATCGCAAACGTCGACCACGGTTGGGAGAAGGGTGGCAGAATGGGGAGAGGCCGGATGGATGGATCAGTGAAAAGGAAGCTCGGCGAGTAAGGAACCAGGCTAGGGCCAGGATGAGGATTGATGATGACTTTGTACCATGACCTTGATAATTTCTAGAAATGTTTCTCAGTAGCTCACGAGTATCGACAAGATTAGTAGAGAGATCCTACGGCCACGATTGTCATTTTGGTGGACAGGAAATTAACATTTAGTGATCTTCGATTTTCTTGCTGTGATGATGATACGTTCAAACCATGACTCCTCACCGGGGCTAAGTCCAAGCCACTCACCAATCAATGTCACATGCCGTCTCAGACGATGCCATCTATGAGACCAGGTGAAGGGTCATTCTGATCACGGGTGGTCTGATAAGCGTATGGACCCTTGTCAGGATACTCCATGAACTACTAGTCAGAGTTTCAGTTCCAAGGGTGAGAGAGAGTGGGAGTACAGAAGAAGGAGAAGGGAAAAAAAAAAAGGAAGAAAAAAGAAGGCGTGCCAGATCCACATATAGAGCTGCAAGGTAAGTAGCAGAAAGCGACCGGGTACAAATGCTGTCTCCATGTCGGTGTCCGTCTTGCTTGCATGCAGATGACCTTGTCAAACGCGGTACACCGAGAAATGCAGCACTCGCGGAGCTTTAAATACTAGAGACTTCAACCGTGAGAGCTTGCAATCGATCGAGCGCTCCCCCTGGCGACACCCTGTTAGCAGTCTGTGGCGCGGAATATTGGACGAGCGGATATAGGTTGAATGCTATACATAAGGTATACTACATGGCTATTCGCAGCCGAACTTCCAGAAGCCAAGTCATCCCTATCGGGACTAGCCGATCAGGAAAAGCCGGTCGCTTGGGTTCCCGGCTCGTTTGCGCCACACCCTTCCCGGGCGCACGTTGCGACGGCGGCACTTTGATGGGCTTTGAGTTTCAGCGCGAAACGGATTTACATCAACAAAAACTGTAGCGCCCTCCTTTCCACGTAATTACAGGCCTTGGGCCTACTTGGGCCCACCAGCTTTCTCCTCCCCTTTTGGCTTGTTGCGAGAAAGATGTATACAGCGGTGCGAACTCACCACATCATCGGACAGCTGCATTCGTGAGGGACGAACCTGCCAAGCGGCCCGCTCGCTGCGTCTTATCAATCTCCTTGACGTTTCACCCATCAACCGTCTTGGCTGCGGGTTGACAAGAGGGCTGCCACGCTGCGCAACGTAGTCCATCTTCGTCAGCTTCTTGGTCACTTTCTCTCCTTACACATACGTCGTTCGCTCCCTCCTGTTCCGTCTCTGGCCTTGCCCTCTTGCGGCCTATTTCGATCGATGAGCGCGCAACACTGAACCTCCCCCCTTGAAGAAAGCCATCGCGATGCTTGCACGGAACGTCCGGTTCCCCTCCATTTACCTCCTCTTAGCTCTGGGCCTGATTGGGATATTCTTGTACTACCGTACAGCCATATCCACAGAAGTATCGGTGAGGTTAGGAGGGGGGAAGAGCACGTCAACACCCGCCAATGCGACACTTGGGTTTGGAGGGTTGTATGTGGTGTCAGGGCCCGGCTCTCCGCGGAGAGCGCACCTGGAGGAGGCAGCTGCGGTGACGGAGTTGGAGTTGAATATACCCGAGCAGATGACCTGGACGGACGCAGATGTGAGGAATTTCAGGCCGGAGAACGAGTCAGAATCACGTGTTTTGACGGGCAGTGTGAAAGCGTGGCTAAGCCACCATTTGGTACTACGGGAGTTTTTGGCATCGGGATTGGAGACAGCCCTGTTCTTTGAAGACGATGTAGATTGGGATATCAGAGTGCGGACGCAGCAAATACCTCTCGCGCAGCAAGCGGTACAGAAACTGTCCGAGACCAGCCCTCTGGACGCCGAGGCTTATCCCTGGGGTACTGAAGCGGATTGGGACCTTCTGTACGTCGGACACTGCGGTGACTACTTTGGCGACATAGCCGACGGTGTTGGCGTGGGCCACAATCACCCAGAGCAGCTCGCGGAGACTCAGCATGTCAAGTATCAGGACCAGACCATGCTGCCGCGCTATGACCTGCATCCATTTACAGCGGGGATCCTCGAAGCGTTCGGCATTCCTCAGAAGACACGCTTAATCCACCGGTCGAAATGGCCACTCTGTACGTTCGGCTACGCATTAACACGGCGTACCGCCGAACGCATCATCACCGAGATCGCTCCGCCTCACGAGCAGCCGGAACGAGACATCTCCGCCTTTGACGTTGCCATCCTGTCAGGCTGTCGCGATGGGCCGCTGAAGTGCTACTCAATCACCCCGGAGCTGTTCCACCACATGGAAGGCGAAAGCTTGATCGCCGACATAGAAGCGAGCGAACGCAAAATTTTCCGCCCGCCGGTCGACGCGGCAGGGCTAGAGCAGACCAAGTACCGTATGGAGACCAGCAACATCGGGTGTGGCTTCTTCGACGGCAGCTTCTACTACGAGGGTGACCAGTCGAAGCTGGAGCAGTTCAGAGAGCTCGCATGGATGAAGGACTGTCCTAAGCGCCGAAGGCCGAATTCCCCGAAAGAGGACGGCCGGTGAAGCAATGTGATTTCGACTTAGCGTTTCCAAGGAGTTTAGATGTTTTTTGCATAGCGAGCACTCGCGAGCGTATACTAGAACAGGGCATTACGAGGCGTTGTTTTCCTTTTTTCAGGGCTGTGGATACCCAAGCAAGCTCAGACTTTGTACATAGAGCCAGCGTCTGTATTTTATTACTATCGTCGAGGCAGAACGGACGCTGGCCCTTTGAGCTGGTTGATTTACTCACTCTTCATTCGATCGTCGAGTTTGATGTGCTCCCCAGAACAGCTGGGGTTGACTTTACCATGGAACCTTTGCGGGAGGATCAAGGCTGTTATCTTATGCCGGCTGCTAAGGCAATATTGGACCCGGTAAGGTTCTCATTCCCATCGATCGCGGGCTTGGAGGCTTCAATCTCGAAATACATACAGTATCATAGCGATGTGTCAAATGATTACTCATGTCTTCGTCGCCTGACACCCCACGGGAGGACCGCAGGACTTGGGAAGAGCCAAGCATTGGCCAAGCTTAGGTCTCGCAGGCTTCGCATGTAGCTTTCGCTCCTACCTCCTATGTCAAGAGCGAGACTCGAAGGGCTTCCCTGTTGGTCCTCTCCCCTTTGAACTTTCTGGTACCGGTGATGCATATTTCTCTCTCTGGGGTCTGGAAGGCCGTGCGAAAATGTGCTCACACAAGCTTGCGCAGGCTATGCATCCACGGCATCGCAAGCCCACTCTCTGTCGCGTATCTCACAGTACTGCGCATCTAGCACAGAAACGCTTGGGCCGCATCGAGCACTCCCACTCCTTCAACACCTGCATTCGCTTCTAAGCGCGATTTTTCTTCACTATCTCTACTGCGGTCTGGACTCGAGACTCCACCCACCACCTCAGTTGCGGAAGCGTCTGCAGGCAGATATAAGATAGATGTAACCCTGCAATCCACAGCCTAGGCCCATCTGACAGCCTGAAATGGTCAACGTATTGTGATAACAACCTTGGTGCGGCCTTGGCTGCAGTAAGCCGAAGTGGGCGCTTTGCCGGCGACGGCAGAGATCAGCAACCACATGCCTTTGTCTAAAAGCTAGATCGAAGGTCGCACGAGGCTGTGAATTCGTCTCGCTGCCTTCGCCTTCAACACCGGTGAGCGCACGGTCAAGGTAACGATAACATCAACATTTTAACTTCCCTCTTGCTCTCAATCCACATTCGCGCTGTGCTACTCATTCAGATTCAAGGCTCCTGATCGACTCGAAAGGTCAAGATGACCGATCTCTCAGACACGGAGAAGGCGAAACTGCCATACGAGTACCAGCAGTATGGAGTTGAAGACCCTATCACTGCACCAGGCCATTTGTCCGACCCCACAGACGAGCGTCACAGCCTACAACGCGGACTCAGCGCGCGACAAATCTCCATGATTGCTATAGGAGGCGCGATAGGAACCGGTCTCATCATCGGCACGGGCAGTGCTCTTGCCAACGCCGGACCTGCCAGTGTCCTAATCTCGTACACGATCGTCGGCTTGCTAGTCTACGTTGTCATGACCGCGCTCGGCGAGATGGCGACCTGGTTACCCGCCGCAGGAGGCTTCGCTCCGTATGCGACTCGATTCGTTGATCCGGCTCTTGGGTTCGCTCTCGGATATACTTACTGGTTTAAATATGTCATTACAACGCCCAACCAACTTACGGCTGCAGCGCTTGTCATCCAGTACTGGTGTCCGCCTGAGAAAGTCAATCCTGGGGTTTTCATTGCGATCTTCCTGGTTGCCATCATCACGATCAATTATCTCGGGATCAGATTCTTCGGCGAGTTCGAGTTCTGGCTCAGCAGTATCAAGGTCCTAGTCATCATCGGTCTCATCATCTTATGCATTATCCTCGCAGCAGGGGGCGGGCCGAACGCAGAGAAAGCTCCTGGATTCACGTACTGGCACGACCCGGGCGCCTTTGCAGAGTACAAGTCAGACGGCTCTCTAGGTCGTTTCCTAGCTGTTTGGTCAAGCATGGTCACCGCCGTCTTCGCTTTCCTCGGCACGGAGCTGATTGGTGTCACGGTTGGCGAGGCGCAGAATCCTCGACGGAATATCCCAAGGGCTATCAAGCTTACTTTCTGGCGCATCCTCATCTTCTATATTTGCAGCGTCTTCTTGGTTGGCATGCTTGTGCCTTATGACTCAGACCGGCTTGCGTGGGTAAGTCCTTTCTTTTGGGGCTGGCAGCACTGTCTAGCTTCTCTTGATTGGCTGATGCTTGACTCGTGGGAGGGTGGCTGACCTGTAGACAGGCAACGAAGCAATCTTCTAGCGCCGCCGCATCGCCATTTGTCGTCGCAATCCAATTAGCCGGCATCAAAGTGCTGCCCGGGTTTTTGAACGCTTGCATCCTGATCTTTGTATTCAGTGCTGCGAACAGTGATTTGTACGTCAAATTCCATGATCAGCGTCAGGCTAACAGGCACAACTAACGCTTCTCTTCATTCAGATACATCGCCAGTCGGACAATTCACGGCTTGGCCTTGAAAAGACAGGCGCCGCGGTTTCTTGCCATCACGGACAAGCGTGGAGTCCCATTCGTCTCACTGGGCCTCTCGGCTTTTATCTGTTGCATCGCTTTCATGAACGTCAGCACAGGCTCCAAGACAGTCTTTGGCTACTTCGTCAACCTAGTCTCTATTTTCGGTCTACTGACATGGATAAGCATTCTGGTCTCGCACATCTGGTTTATTCGCGCTCGCAAGGCCCAAGGCGTCGATGAAGCGTCGCTACGATACAAATCACCCTTTGGACTGTGGGGCAGCGTCGTCGCCCTCGTCTTCTGCTGCATTATCGCCCTCACCAAGAACTTCTCAGTCTTTGTCGGCGGGTTCGACTACAAGAACTTCGTCACAGGGTACCTAGGCATCCCGCTGTACCTTTTCATGATATTCGGGTACAAGCTTGCCAACCGCACCAAGGGACTCAAACCTACGGAAGCTGACTTGTGGACTGGGAAAGCGATCATTGACGCTGATGAGCAAGAGTGGCTTGCGAAGGAGGCCGAGGCCAAGGCTAGTGGGAAGAAGGGAGGCTGGCTGTACAGGCATACTCTCGGCCTGCTGTTCTAGTTGCTAGATCTTGAACCGTGCGAACGGCTGTGCGAATTGCTTTACAGGGGCGACAGAGGCTGCCAAACATGATGGAGGACTTTTAGAGATTGGCAATGGCACCATCTGTGATGTTCTTCCTTACACGCTCGACCTCTTCGTCGCTTAGACCGCAGTACTTTGCCATGTAAGCTTGTGCGCCTCCGAAATCCCTTTCGATCATTTCTTGCGTTGCTCTCTGTGACGTAGATTAGTCTTCTGAGCTTATGGTCTGACGGCAAAATGTCTTGAGGGGCTTACCATATTCTCCGGTTTGCTGCTAACCATGTTTGAAACTCCTTCCGCGTTGCCCTCAAGTGCTGGGTTTTTGAGCAAGCGTTCAATGAAAAGCGCCCTCAATGACGCGAGCCCGAGATCTGTCAGAGCATACTCGTTGGAGATCTCGTCGGAAGGAGCGCCGGCAAGCATCAAGAGCAGGGCTACGAGCACACCTGTGCGGTCTTTGCCTGCTGTGCAGTGTACGAGACACGGGCTCGGCTTGTCTTGCGCTAGATGTCGGAGAATCTTGCCATAAGCTTGAGGAGCGTTCAATAAGATGTCATGATAGGCTTTGACAAAGCCATCCGAACCGGCACGAGTGTACTCCTTATACCGGAGAGCGACTTGCTCCAGTCCATAGTCCTTCTCGGCAAAGACTGGCACCCATTCCCGCTTGATGCCGTACGGCTGAAAGATATCGCTATCCTCGGGGGCTACACCTGCCCATTCCGGTCCGTCTCTTTTGATTTCAGGCGTGGATCGCAAGTCGAATATTACTCTGATACCTGCAGGAAGAAGACCGTTCAGCGAACCAGTCACTCAGGTCAAGAAGACAAAGAAGTCCTCGCTCTTGGTGTATCCAGAGACTGACCTTACCTAGATCCTGGCTCATCTTCTCCAACCCGGCTCTGGTCGCTTTGCTGGGATCTGCCGATCTGAATACCAGCCCTGGACCGGCATGATCTCCGCCGATGCCCCTGAAGTTGTGTACGCCTGGTACTTCGACAAAGGGTGGAGAGGGTAGAGATGTGTCCATAGCTATCGTATTCTGCTACAATATTGCCTGGGTAGTTAGGCGCTCAATTGTTGGACTCGGTCTTCAAAATTCACCACCGTATGGTTGGTATCCATAGCATGAAGTTCACTAACCTCGGCAACCCGATGTCGGGGAATGATGGAGTCGACTCGGGACCATGCACTCCGACTTTCAGAACGTCAAAGCTTGGACGGACTCCCATCTTCCTCATATGTTCCCGTCTCTATCGTTCCGCGAAAGATGGACGTGTCCTCACACTACACAAGGCGATCCCTCGGTATGCAATAATATTAGCGTTGGCCGGGCGAGTCGATTAATAGATCGCAGTGTTACATTAGCTGCACAGCGGCTTGCCACGCGGTTGCACGAGCGAGATGATAGGTCCATTCGAGTTCCGGTGTACAAGGCAGCACACGGGCCCGAAAGGATCTCTGTAGCAAGCCGAGTAAGGCCTAGTCAGTCACAGGGGAGTTTGGCTGGAACATGAAGCAGGCTTGTGCTCCCACGGCCTATTTGGTCTTTCCATTGCCTTGGCAAATTGCGGCTGATCTCTATCGTCCCTCTCGCGGTAGAAGACAGGGCGAGATTAGTTCCGGAATCTCCATCTGAAGATGCCCGCGCATCTCGGTCTAATGCGTGCGAGAAAACGTCTTAGGGCGGCACCTTGGTAGACTTTCCTTTTGCTGTCATCTACTATCCTTGCCAGTTTACTAGCAATGCATTCCTACACATTTTTGCTCTTATGCGTGGTGTCCCTTTTCACGTTGGCTTCCAGCGAATTCACTAATGCTACAGTTGCGATCAGTAACAGCACATCGATAGTGTCAACTAGCCTTGTCGACAAAAGCGTTTCCCAGTTGCCCGATCCAACAACACAAAGCTCAGCAAGGAAGAGTAGTGATAGCTCAGCCGGCCTGGCAAAATATATACTCAATGGTCTTGGAGGGACTTCGGAGTCAGCAAAAGACGAGGCTAGCACTGCATCTCCAGTAACAACAAGAATCACAATAGCGAGCACTGCAGAATCCGCTCCCTCGTTAACATCTTCACTTTCCGGCGAAGCCTTGGACCTGGTATCCCCTGATACTGGGAATGGAACTAATGCTCCCGAACACGCGCCGTCTCAGGCTACCAACTTCTCAACTGCTGCAAGCACTATATCCGCAAACGGTACCATTAACAGGGGTACACCATACATGCCTCTGACTACACATGCACACGCCATGAACGGCACTCTAATGCCACCTTACACAACTTGGCAAAACTACACCTATGCTACAAGCTGCTCGTGGGATGACAGCACTTGCTACAGTGTATGCCTTGATTATGTTTCCAGCTGCGAAGCGGAATGGGCTGCTTATGCTAATGGGGCTGCTTCAACCTCTACGAGATATAGCATTTCCACTGTCTATGTAAGTGAGCCGATGGCAATAGCAAACCTACTTAGAGCTAGATCCTTTGCTAATAGACTTTACAGCATTCTAGCTCCACAACTGTCGGCCTCATCGAGTCCACCACCACATACACTTTTGTGCTATCGTGGAGCGAAGGTGCCTATACTCAATCCAGCGTGATGGCACTAGCCTCGAATGACGGCTCAATATCTGTCTCAGTAGAGACGAGAACATTTACATACAACGTCTACAGCTACATCAACTCCCGCCAGCCTCCTTCGTGCTCAACTACGGCCTCGAATCCGTGTACTCGTGGATGCAATACGAAATATTGCACTGTTCAGGGAGGTAAGGAATCGAAAGCGATCTCGAAACAGAAATATTCAGATATACTGAGGACTCCCGTTCAGGAAATGTCGATCTTCTGTATTGGCCTGTTGCGACAACTTCATTGCACGTCACCGACGGCAGTACCAGCACGGAGATCATTCCAATCACTGGCAACCCAAACACTACCTCGACAATGCTCTTTGAAGGGACGACACTGATTTCGCCTACTGTTTACATATCGTTTGAAACTGCCTTCGCACTCGACGAATGCAGCAAACCGGTCGGTGAGTTCGCTCATTTACTTCATCTACTGTGTGAACTGACTTGAGTCTGAGGTCGAAATCACACTGGATCGCTCATTGCCTTGCTGCCGGATCAGGTATCCAGCATCCATGGCGCACTTGGTCCTTCTTCTATGACGAATGCCACCGGTCATTTCGCCGGAACTTGGATACCGGCATCTTTCAACTACACAAATCTCGCTCTCACTCCCGTCCCGTTGTCTGTGTACTTGGATCAGCCGAGTTGCTGTAGGAATCTTCCCCGAGCTCTCTCGAAGAAAGTCCACACATTGACTTTTTCACAGATGATTCTTTCTGTAGTACCATCTTCACCGTAAGTTATTGCGGTGACAGTACTCAACGCCTTGATTCCACTGCTTGCTGACAGCTTTCTGCACACAGGACTATAGACCTGTCCTCTCTGTTCCTCAACAGATCCTAAGCCTCGATCCCGCTTGGAGCTCTTGTGACGTCTATTGGAGGGGGCTCTATGACCCTCCGAAGGCTTTGCAGCCTGCTCAAGTGGTCATGGGACCTACGACTCCAGCTGGAGACGATCAAGCAAAGTCCACATCTGCTGTGCCTGAAAATAGCCTCGTTTCGCCAACCGTAAAGCCGACGATAGTATCAGGCGATCCTCCGCAGGTCCCTACGGCGACGCAAGATCCCTCTAAACCCGATTTCCAGTCGCCTAGTGCCCCACACGTTCAGCAATCTGCTACTTCACCAGAATTTTCGACGCCAACGCTTAGTAGCGCAGACCCTGTACAATCTGATGCTAGTCAAATCGATTCCGAGATCGCTAAGCCTCCACCAAATACGGAAAACATAAACGACCCAAGCTCTAGCACGACGGGCCAAGTTGAAGACACCCAAGCCAATGGCGACAGAACTAGTATTTCGAGCCCAGGTGTTGAAACAAAAGACGGCAGTCACGCACCCTCAAATGCTGCAGAAGTCTTCAGTGAAGCCCAGCAGGACCAGACTGACGACAATAACAGGCCAATGGTGACATTCTCCGGTGCAAATGGGCAACAGCATTCAGGTGTACTGACTGGCGGCAACGTGATCGTAGACAGCACTGTCACGATTTCGCAGGGAGGCGCCAAAAGCAGCGTGACTGGTATAGGCGTAGTTTCGGCGGCCGACAGTGGACTAGTGATAAGTCAAGAGAATGTCAAAGTCACTGCAGCTTACTCCTCCGACGAATCGATAGGGCCTGCAGCTGCAGTAACTACAGCTTTAATCACCTTTGAGGGCTCGACATATACGGTCGTGCAGAGCAGCCGTATCGGAGCGCAGGAAGCCAGCTTTGAATCGCATTCCGTGGAAGTAGCCACCTTCGAGGCTGGTGGAAACGTATTCACTGCCTACAGGCCAGTGTCCGACGGGGCCGTGCGGGTGATCGCGGAAGAAACCACTTTCAGCCTGGAGAGAGGCAGCACGACTAATATCGACGACCATTCCATCAGTGCGGATCCTACCGGGAAATTGGCCTTTGATGGTAAGAATTTGGCTTATACTAGTCTCGACCAGCCAGCACTGCCATCCAGCTCTGGAGTCATATTTACAGCCAATGATGGGGACATGTATACTGTCGTCCAGAACAGCGGCACGGATCTACTTGTCCACAACTCTGGCAGCACATTTACCATTCCCGCATCTTCAAGTGCCACGGTGGGTGGAAGTGAGATACGTGTTGGTGCTTCAGACAATGTCCTTGTGGACTCGGAGACACTGGCCCCGTCGGCTTTGCCTTCTGCTTCTGCAGGACAACAAGTTGAATTCACAGTTGATGGAAAGATTCGCACTACCACTGAGCACGCATCAGGCTCTGCCGCGGCCTTCGATGGCACCACGGTGTCGGTTGGTGGACCTGCTTTGACCCCTGGCGACGAGACGGTATCGATGGCAACTGGCGGTCTTGTTCTCCAAAGCAATGGGAAGCAGGATACGATAACTTTCGCTCAAGCTCAAGCACAGACACAGGATACTGCAGCTATACTTACTCTCGGCGCGAACGGCATGACGGCTTATGCATTCGGATCAGATGTCACAGCTGCGCCGAGTGGTGTAATTTTAGATGGCACAACATTGTTAGCCGGAGGATCAGCAGTAACGATTTCCGGAAACACGATCTCACTGGCTTCTTCTGGCATCATCATTGCCAACGACGGATCTACAAGCACTATACTCCTTCCTACAGCGAGCTCGCTGCCGGAATCGAAAGCTGTCCTCACACTTGGCTCTCGAACATTTACAGCCTATCAAGTCACGCAATCGCCGGGAGTGGTCGATATCGGTGGAAGTCGCCTCTCCATCGGAGGCCAAGCTATAACTATCAATGGAGAGGTCATCAGCGCCGCATCAAGCGGTGTTGTAGAAGACGGGACCCTCGTATCCTGGTCAACTATACCTGTTCCCGCGATGACAAGTGATACGCCAGGCTCCACAACTGCAGATCACGGAGGTGGGACAATACAGCGCAGTAGAACGAGTGCAGAAAGCTCGGCGACACAGAGAGAGTCTGGGATCGCTACAACGACATCCGGGGCCGAAAGGCATCGGACTTCTGTGGTCCGACTGTCTTTGGTGGCTGTCGGACTAGTGTTTGTCACTTTGTTTTAGATTATAAGCCACTGCAATGCCATGGATCTGTTTTTCCATGTAATTTGCACATTTATTTTGTTCTTTGAAATGATTGCAGCAGTCGTCAAATATTCGTCCCGGAAGTGTGAGCGGTATGTGATCTTGTATAGTCGATTTACTCTGCATTTGTGATGTACGTAGTGTATATGTACATACTAGTACGAAGTGTTAACATCTTATAATGCTGACTAACACAGTTAGTTGGTCGTCTCGTTCACGTACTTCGGGCGAAAGAAAGCCGATAAAATTTTGGCAATGCTGATTCGCCATCGGTGTGCGCTCGAACAAACTGTACCCGCAAAAGATTTGAGTCAGTCTCAACAGAAGTACAGTACATAGTACTCAGGTACGGTAGGCATTTGGAGTGACACTTGGACCGGGCAATTCTACCTTTGCTTCTATTTCATCGTGATCTCCAAACAAAGCGAACATGGCACCAGACTCCCGCATCATCCTCACGCGCCACGCGCAGGCCGAGCACAATGTTGACCTAGACTACTCCAGTGAGTCTTGACAAAGCTGCCGGAAAAGGAAGGCACGAGGCTGAATCCGATGTAGTCCCTGATGCGCCGCTCACCCCGCTTGGCAAGAAACAGGCTGCTACCCTTGCGCCTCAGATCAAGGAACTGGCGAAGGAGGTCGACCTTGTCGTCTCCTCGCCTCTCAAGCGAACATTGCAGACCACGAAACTTGGATGGGCGCCTGCATTGGAGCGTCTAGGGATTGAAAACGTCATCTGCTTGCCACAAGCCCAGGAATGCAATGCTTGTACGCCATGACTTCTCGAGATACACGCGGTACAGTCTACTGACTATCGTATTCAGACCCTTGCGACACAGGCTCGCCAAAGGAGGTGCTCGAAGCCGAATCAGAGTTTGCTGGCTTTGATCTTTCGGGCCTGACGCCGGACTGGATCAGCAAGAAGGGCTTCTACGCGGCAGACCCTACGTCTCTTGCCAACCGGGCCAAGTGGGTCAGGCAATGGCTACGTGACCGCCCCGAGAAGACCATCGTGCTCGTCGCTCACGGCGATGTTCTGCGCCGGATCACTTCTGGACCTAGCGGACCCAGCACATACATGTGGCAAAATGCCGAGGCGAAGATTGTCCGTTTCGATGCCAAGTCCGTGGACAGTGACGAGTGCTGGCTGGACGTTGAAAATACGGTCGCAGTTGCCGGCGGCTACAGTCCTACCAGTACAGAGATGGACTTGGTCGGTACTGAGCAGCTACCCAAGAACCTTTAGTGGAGGCGGTCCCGGAGATGATGCGTCAAAGCCTGACCATGACGATTAAGATTAGAAATTTGCAACGTAGAAGACATGCCATGATGAATATAGAAGATTTTTCTATAGTGGTTGTTCCCAAGGAGCACCATGGTATGTGATGTTGGCGAATACGGCCGGAGCGGAGCTCACCGAGGCAGGTCGCTTTCTTCGGCAGTCGCATGTCTCAACTACGAACACTCGCTTGCACTACTAACCTACACTTGCCATGATAAATGTCTATTCAAAGTCTTCGCGAAGGTCGGAAAATGATGCTAGTGAGCGAGGCGAGGATGATGCGACGCCAAATGGTCCGTTTTGGGAACCGGTCGCCATCAACCTGAAACAGCGATATAGTATGGACGACTTGGCACTTCTTGTACGGAGCGCCCAGAAG
Source organism: Hortaea werneckii (assembly GCA_037044905.1). Classification (NCBI taxonomy): domain Eukaryota; kingdom Fungi; phylum Ascomycota; class Dothideomycetes; order Mycosphaerellales; family Teratosphaeriaceae; genus Hortaea; species Hortaea werneckii. The sequence continues at coordinate 9,638 of JBAOKB010000040.1, read as the reverse complement.
ACTATATAGAAGGCATATTCACCAGGTGAGAGGAGGTTTCCGATAGCTCGATTTCATTGTATTTGCACAAGTCGTTCGTTAAGCTACATTCGCTTCACAGCAACAACCATGTCTTTTAGTCCTTCCATCCGCGCCGCCCTGCTGGTCAGTGGCTTGTCCGCACGCACGATTTTGGCCTACACTCAAGTCAACGTCGCCTCTCCATTCATGTACAAGAACATCGATCCGATCGTATTCCCTGGAGAGTACGGAAAATCGCATCTTCATTCCTTCTTCGGGTCCGATGCCGTCACAATCAACACCAAGTCCAGCGAGGAGCTTAGACAAGGCTGCACGAATGCCGAAAATCCCAACGATTTATCTGTCTACTGGGTTCCAACCTTGTTGTACCAGTCCGGTAACTCGTGGGAGCCAGTTCCGGTCGCGCGCTTCAGTGCATACTACGGGCTCGGAGACACACCCGCAGAGGTCGCCATCCCTGAGGACCTGCAGATGGTAGCCGGTGATGCCAGCGCCACTAACATGGACGAGATGCCAACCGAGCCCAACGTCGAATGGTTCTGCGAGTATGATGGCACCAGCAGCTGGGACGAAAATGGATTTCCCAGTGAGGGTTGCAGCACTCATCTCCAGCAACTGCTGTACTTCCCGAACTGTAAGCGTAAATCTGATATCTGAAATTGGATAGACGCATTGCTGACTTGATTCCTAGGTGTGAACACTGACACGCTGGAGACCGCATACAAAGACGGCTCACCAGGGAGGTACCACGACTGCCCAAGCGGAATGCAAGCCATGCCTCAGCTGCGTTTCTCAATTCGTTACGACATGCGTGACGTTCTACCGAACGGCTGGAGTGGCACCGCACCGCTCAACCTTGCCAGCGGCAACGCATACAGTTCGCACGGTGACTTCATCAACGGGTGGACTTCTGAAGGAGGCCAGGGACTCGTCGAGGCGACAGCTGAGAAGATGCATTACATTTCGGTCAATGGTGCGCTCGGCAACGACGGGGATGTGATGAATTGCCAGACCACAGACGCCGACCCCAACCACGGGACTAGCGACTACGCAGAAAGTGTAGCAGCTATGAGCAAGAGGAGTGTTCCGGCTTTCGGATGGAACTCGCGCAACAGGCTCGCGCGTTACGTGTAAGATAATTGAAGGTGTCTTTCGAACAGCAGTGTGGAAGGGGACTATCACAAAGGACAACACCACCTAGAGTCTAGTCCGACAAAAGTACAGAAGAAGATAATGTTGCGTGTGCATCTTAGTACAGCCAAATCAAACGCCAAGGGTATAATTACTTCTTCCCATCCCTATTATCTCCTCAAGTAATAAGCAGACCGCCAGCCCGAACTATTCTTGCAGCATCATCAACGCCTCTCCCAACGCCGTAGACTTCAGGAGAGACTGAGCATCTTCAACCTTCAAAACAGATACTCATAAACGTAACCTCGCCCAATCTTCGCAATGCCGCCCACAAACAATGGGACAAGATACCGCTGCCTTAGCCATTGAAGCGTACTTGTCCTTGATGACTCCGAACTTGATGATATTCACCTAGCCAGCTTGTTAGATAGTCTCGTGCGTTTATCGGCGCTTGAGCGCCATACCTGACTTGGATGTCGACTGTCGAGACGGCGATTTAGAGGGCTTTGCTGCAAAGCTAGACTCCTGTCTACGTGGAGCATAGGCAAGATCTGGGTAATAAGACATCGGATCCTTAAGGCGTGGGTTGTGCTTGTGTACCTCGCCAGTGAGGATGCTCATCAACGTGGACTGCTTTGGTGCAACGCTGGTCCCTTTTGGAGATGACGGGCAGGCGTGGTTTGGGTAAAGGGACGTTGGATCCCGGAGTCGAGGATTGTGCTTGTGTACGTCGCCTGTGAGGATGCCTTTAAAGGTGGACATCCTGCTTGAAGGTTTCGATGTAGGTCTTCTTTGGTGGACTTCTTTCTCGCTGACTTTGACGTGTGGATCATTCTTGGTAGCCTCTGTGTAGGGAGGCGGTTGCTCCTCGGAAGGTCTTTGGTCGTCTTGATACATTGTGTCGAAAGGCGAGTCTGAGGTCTGGGAATTCGTCATGTCTCCTTTACAATCACGCTTGGTTGAAGGGGCCGCAGCCGTGTGAGTTGTCAGAGACTTCAAAGAGTAGACAAGAGAGCCTTTCAACGTATCTTAGGAGGCTGATACAAACAAGAATGTCAGACGAACGTTGGAGCAAAGCCTTGCTTATATGTGTCTATACTCATCCGAGTGTCAAAGCGAGCAGAGTAGGAATTGTCAGCCATTGACGACGACTCCGAGCACCGGACTGATTCATCGCACTCAATGGTCCCTAGCCTGAAGTTGAGAGTCTCTAAAGATGACTGTAGCCTATGACTCCTTCCGATGAGATCCAATAACCACTGGAGAAGAGAGATGACGCCGAACTCCGATTGGTGAATGGGCAGCAAAGGAGTGCTCGCATTGCCATGCGGTTCAATGGGATCCATGCTTTCCCATGAAGCTATTGCTTGGAAAAGCTTAACGAAGCTGGTGCCTGCTCCCCCATGCTGAATCCGGGCTACCGTCTCTGATAACGATCCAATGTGGAAAAATGGGTATACGGCAAGAATCGCTTAAACATGCACGTGGAGTCGTGGATGCTGAGTCAAAAGGTTTCAAGATGCCAGTCTAAAAGCGGTGATGCATCCTGGAGCAGCGATGACTCAAAGGCATCGCGTCCTCAGCACCGGCAATACCTCACGAACCTTTCAATACAGTAGATGTGGCTGGCCACACGCAAGTCCGGAAGCCTTGCCGTTCTCGATGCAGCATTTGTTCAATGTAGCGGATGAAGTCGCTCTCCTGGCCTGGGCGCGTAGAGCTACCAGCGGAATGCGAAGGAGCAACATGCTCAGTAAGCTTTGCAAGATTGATGGCTTGTCGATCTGTTCAAGTGCGGAGTCTGTTCAAGTGCGGAGTAGTAGTCGGCGTGGCACGGAGTCATTCTCATTCGCTCAGCATGCGGAGTTCTGTTCGCGATCCCGATCCCGATTCCGATTCCGAACACCGTACTGATAGCTCTCGTTGATTAACACCGAACAAACACACCGTACGGAGGTCAAGTCGAAACGGACTTGAGAGCACTTGCTAGTTCTGCACCGTTGCCTACCTTTTGCTTTCGAGACCTGAACACACACTTGTTGCCTAACATCTGTCCCGGATAAGCCCAAGCAGCGTCCATATCGATGCCCGTTTCCGTTTAAGCTAATGCGGCAGCCTTCGATGTGCCACTTTTCCAGGCAGCACTACAACCTTCTAACCATTAGGAGAGAATACTCACATCACAGGTGACAGGACTGGCGCGAAGCTGTTGATGGTGCCGTCGGTGAAGGGGCTAATTCCTAGTGACTCGACTCATCAAATCGCTAGGACACGCAATCCCGGAATCCTCTAAGGGCATTTGACTTCAGCATGATGGAAGGAGAAATCTCATCCATGACATCGGCTACGCCAGCATACCGCAGGAATGGCAAGCTATTCAGCTGCGAGCCGTGTAGGCGCGGCAAGTTGAGATGCGATCATAAGAGCCCAGTGTGCGGACGTTGCGCCCGTCGCAACAAGCCGGATCAATGCATCTATCATCCAGCCCCATTGACAAAGACAGTCTCAACGTCTCAGAAAGATTCACAGAATATAGCACGCTCAAGGTCTTGGGTTATCAGCCGTGCGCAATACCGATCTGGAACGTCAGAGCGATCATCGCCTGGACTGATTAGTCCACCTTCGAGCTCTGGAGCTCAGCCTCGGAACCCGTCCACGCTCCCAAGTAGCGTGTCCAACACATACAGGCCGGGGGCTGAACGAATAGATGTCTTCCCTGCGGGCATCAGCTCGATTGAAGGAAGCGTTCAGCCTTCCACCACTTCATACACTAGCCCCGAAAGCAGCATGTCCTTCCGCGAGGGCAATGTCGGTTTCCTTGGCCCGACGAGCTACTCTGCAGTATTCATGGAGAACCCTAACAGCCTTGGAGCTCTCGAGCAGGAGGATGTCGATGACCAGCTCCCTCCTCCCGTATCGCAAGACAATATCAACCAAGGGGCTGAGGTCTTGGCGCTCTTAAAGGACATGCCGACATTCAAACGCTTTTCACAGCGCTTTTTTGAAAGGAGCGACGGCCTATTGGTTTCCGAGCCGGCATATCGGATCTGGGTGGACGATCTTTGGGCTGAGTATGGCTCAATACTGGCTAATGGCCGGAGAGAACAGCTTCGCAGCCTGTCGGAGCATGTATGGCAGAACACGAGACGTCCTCTGAAGACTCACGGCAATATGAGCGCCCGGGAATGGGCCAAGAGCGCCACCGGCCCTGGCCTAAGATGGGAGGTCATAGGGATCATTCTAAGCTTGACAGGATTGACTGCGGCAAACTTAAACGATTGGGATTCCATTTTCCACGAGGTGGGCGACCGCCACGTAGACCGTGCAACTTTCTCCGAGCGTATGCGGAAGGTATCGGAATTCTGTCTTTGCTTCTGCTACGAAAGTGAAGTCCTGAACGATCTCTACATAATGTTCTCGTATCAAGACGTGGTGTTGACAGAATGCATCAAGGGTAAGCGCCTCACTACCCGCCTCCGTGGGCCACTCGCACGCTATAGGCGGTTTTGCGCCCTTTTGGACACTGGATTTTCCATAGCTAGAAGCTGACAATCTGGTAGGCGATGCACATTATGCTGCTTGGCAGCGCACGGGCGAGATGCTGGACGCCGTAATCGCCATGGGCCTACACCAAGGAAACAACGTGGACGCCGAGACACCGTTTTGGCTTGCCCAGTTGAGAAAAAAAATATTTGTGTCGGCTTATGGCCGCGACAAGGTGACGGCCACCTTTCTTGGTAGGCCGCCAAGGCTCTCGTACCGATATTGCAAAATGGAGGAGCCCCTTGACGTCCCAGACGAAATACTTTTTGTCGAAGGCATTGAACCGGCTGACATCCTTGCCCGCGTCGATGACAATGGATGGAATACTAACCAGATCCTGACTGCAACGACCTGGAAAAGAGTCTGGTTTCAACATTGTCGGATCCGCGAAGACATACTTGAACTGGCCTTAGGATCAGACGATGGCGATATCAGCTCCCTTGCAGCGCAGATTCGACTGAGGTTGCAAACTCTCCATGATTCGTACCCTGCCTTCATCCGCGCATCCCCTGAGGAATTTCTAGAGGGCCATCGCGGTCAGCCAATATTTGGAAAGGATCCGGGTCGCTCAGAAAAATTCGCTTATCAGATGAATGCAGTGTATGTTTTGTTCCTCCACACCGGTATAGCACAAACGGAATTCCTCATGGAGAGAGCCCTACTCAATCGCAAGGCAGGCGACTATAAACAGCTCATCTCTACCTCTAGGCGAATCTTAAAGCTGGTCCTGCTAGCACACGCGCGTCGAGACTGTTTCCACGACTTGCAAGGCGATCTCATGTATCTCTTAGCTTTACACGGGTTGCCGACGGCCGGCGTCCTTGCCATCGAACTGCTCAAGCAAGAGCAACTGCGACAGTACACGCCTGATATATTGCCCCGCTCAGAAACGATACAAGACCTCAGCGTGTTCATTTCTGCTTTGTCATCGGTGGGACCAGGGGAAGGGAACTACCGTGTGTGCAAGCAAGGCCACCGGGCGCTGAAACGGATCCTGGATCAAATCCTCAGCCCGCACATGCCGGCTATGGCTGCGAATGAGCAACAGCCTGCCTTTGACGACATGAACCTCTACTTCCCGACCGGCAACGACGCAGACTTCTTGCAGTGGCTTGAGAACGTCGATTGGGACAAAGGGTTGTTCAATCAGGAGCCAAATCTGGGCGAGCCGACATGATCCAAAGCGAAGCTCGGGTACATTCTTTGTTCCCGATGCGGAAGTTCGTGGACATCAATGGCTTTCATCACGATATGGGATCCCAGGGACTTCGTATCTCCTCGTTCTCGTAATAACGAAGACGATTCCCAAGTCGGACAACATATTAAAAGTTATATTCAACACTTAGGGTCCATCTCAGCTAAAAAAAGGACTACCCTCCAACCCAAAAATGGCATTCGGCTTCGGAGGCGGCGCCCCAAAGGGCAACAAAGGCGGCAGCGGCAACGCCGGAACGAAAGCCCGCGAGACCAAATCCAAGGGCGTGGAGAAGAAAGCCGAGAAGAAGCCCAAGAAGGAGATCAGACCCAAGGTCTTGGAAGCGATGGCGAAGAAGACGGCGAAGAAGGAGCAGCAGCGTGCGCGGGCACAGGAGCTGAATGAGTCCGGCAGGAGGGAGAAGGCGAAGTCGCAAGGGAAGAAGAAAGGGCAGAGCACTTTCAAGCGTGGAAGCGTTGCACAATCGTTCATGCAGGCGAATGACGAGGCTTGACCGGAGATAGCTTTTGTTGTCAAAATAGCAGCTGTGGGCTGACGTTTTGTGGTCGCTGCATCGCAAAGACTGTCAATGTCGATAGAGTACTCGAGACGCTGTATACGACGACGAAAGTCACGATAGAAAAGCAGGAGAATTTCTGAGGAAGAAAAAGATATGAGGCAACAAGATTATACATGTCTTTTCTACACACCCAAAAAAAAATATCATCACACATGGTATCACCTCGCGAAGCTTACAACAAGATTAGATATTACTCCCTCCACCATTCTCTTTTTCCTTTTACTATCCTAATCATTAAGCCCAAAGGCCTTTCTCAACATGGGGAACCTCTTCTTCTTGCCCGTCTTGGCCGAGTACACAGTATCGGTCTCACGTAACCCGTCCTTCGAGCCCGCGGCAAAGCCGACACGGCTCTTCGGCCTTGCCATGTCCGGCCCACGGAGAGTACGGGCCAGACGGACCGCCTCTGGGTTAGGACCGTCAGAAGTCGCAGGCCGGTTGCCATTTGGCAGCGGCCATTCGTGCTGGTCATCTGGGCGGGAAGTGGGCGCAGTAACGTTCGATTGATATGAGTCCCCGCGACGCATCCGAGGCTGCTGTGAGCCGCGACGCGCGAGTTTGGAGGCCATTGATGGGCTTTCTGGCGCCGTGGCCGCTAGTGGCGAAGGTGGAGCTTGCTGGACAGACATTGACGAAGCACGGTTGCGACGGAGAATGCTGCCCATGAACCCGCGCCGCTTCTTCTCTGGAGTCGACTGGGGATCCATTTCCGACGCGATCGGAGACTGTGGTATCTCGTCCGCCGCAGGCTTTCGAAGACTACCCTTACTGAGCGCAGAACCTTGGTTCATTCCATTTGCGCCAACGGCATCTGTCATGCCAAGGTTTCGCCTCGCGGCCGCCATTGCCTTGTCAACATCATCTGAAGTGGGTGCATAAGACTTGGACTGTCTACCACTCTTGCGCGACGCCTTGCGAAGATCGACCTCCTCGCCTGACAGGTCGGTCGAATCGCCATCTCTCTGTCCTTTCCGCTTCGGTATGCCACGGACAGGGGTCAGATTGGCTGGCATGTATCTCGGCGAGCTCGGCTCGTCATCATCAGAGTCTGCAAACCGGCTCCTGAAGAAAGATCGCTTAGGCTCGTCTTCATCGTCTGAGTCTCTGCCGAAGCGCGACCTGAAGTTGGGTTTGCTCATGGCACCGCTGGAAGTTGCTGGTCTTGCGGATGAAGATCTCGCTTGCCTGCCCGTCGGCTGTGAGTTGCGAAGAGATATACGCTTAGGCTCAGGCGCAGCAGCGGGCCCAACTGATCCACTTCTCAAAGACTGTCTCAGCCTCTGACCCCGACCACCTTCACTCATGACTGAGCCAGTCGGCGACATCGAACGCATGCTAAACGCACCGCTCTTCTTTGGAGGGTTTGGTGAGCTGGGCCGCTCTTCCGGTCCTTCAATGGAATTCGCACGGAGACTGCGCTTCATTGTGTACCTCCCGGCGCTGTCCACTGTCGAAGCGGACGGCCTTCGTTTCTTCCTGAACGAGCTTTCAGAATCCGAATCGTCCTTGGGTGCTTGCTTTTGCGCCTTCGCACCATGGGCAGCAGAAGGTGAGGCAGGCGGGCCTTGCTGCGACTGTTGAGACATCCTTTTGGTTTGCACTTTTGGGAAAGCCGTCTCCTGCGGCAAAGGCATGTCATCCGAATCCGCTCTTCGCCGCATCGCTCCTCCAGCAGCGGAGGTTGATGCACCCATGGCTGACATTGGCCGAGCAGCAGTCTGCTTGGTCCGTTCAGAGTACGCAGACTGCGGTCTCTGCGGTGCCGGTCCTGATCGCATGCTAGCTGTCATCCCGCCACCTCCACTATCACGCATAGAACGGCGCATGGTCACCTTCTCAGGCTGGCTACCGGGCGCGGGAGAAGCTGCAGGAGCTGGGGGCGTTGGGCTTTGTCGATTCCGCATGGTCTTCGGCATCGCAGTTGTGCTACCAACAGCCGATGCCGCTTTGGATGTCACTGGAGCCTCATCCTCGTCTACTTCGCTACGATTCGTTTGCTGTCGGGCAGACTTTCTCTTAGACTTGTGCACAGCTACTACTGGCGATGGTCTTGCTTCATCATCTGAAGACAAGTGCGCTCGTTCGATTTGATCACGCTGTTGTTTACTCAACTGCTTCCAGTATGCCGTCGTCTCGCTCCAATCCTTGACCGGCTCGCTATCAGCAGGCTTAACTGTCCTCTTTGAGAGCGGACTGTCCGGAGACAATGGTGATGTAGGGGCTCTGAACTTCTCTTTTGGGTTCGTTGCAGGCGACTCCAGGATGGCATTCAAACTGGCAAAACCACCTTCGTCACCCTCGGAGAGATCTTCAGCCGCATCCGAGAAGACAGCGCTGTCGTCGCTTTCGTCTTCACCAATGATGTCCAGAGGCACAGTCTCATCTTGCTCGCTCTCTTCCATATTGCGCTGCATCGTGGGCAATGTGGTGACCTCCTCAGCTTCGGCGGTTTCGGGCTCGTCATTGCTTGGCAGCGCCGCTACGGTCTCGAATCCCTCGTTTGAAGGGAGATTGGCATTTTCGTCGATTTCTTCCTGCTGCTGACTTGTCGCGTTGAAGTCGTACGAAGATCGTTTCTCTGCATCGTGCAAAGGAGTGCCGTCTTCGTCGGCGGGGGTTTCTCCCGGCGTAGGCGGGTCCAGGTTGATGGACGGCATGTCATTTTGCGCTAGTCTATCTGCAGCTAGCCGCCTAGCGGTGCTCGTGGCGAACTCTCCGCTCACGGGCTCTGCATCATTCGTGGCTTGGACCATTTCGTCAGTGGTGAGAGCTCTGGCAGGTGTGCTTTCTGTCTCGGGCTTAAATTCGTCCTCGGTCCCATCAGACTCGTACGTGGCTTCTTTTGAGACCACCTCTGGCGGTAGTGGCTCGTTTTCAGTCGCCTCTTCGGTGTGGCTATCTGGCGCAGTTCCGGCAACAGCATGATCGGAGCTTTGTTCCCGCCTCTCAGGAGCCATCTCCGTTACTTTCTGGGCGAGCTCTGGTTCGGAACGCGCGCTGCTTCTCCGAACGCTGCCGAACGATGGTAGTGCAGGCCGTGGCTTCATCAAATCTTCCATCTCATCGTCTACAGCAGGCGAGCGCTCACGGTTGATCGCCTTTGGGGGAGAGGCAGCATTGGCTGCATCAATGTCCTCTGGTTTATCGTCGAAGCTGACCCGCGCCTTC